>BFEA01000433.1:327349-344361 GCA_003427395.1 Chara braunii
GAGCACACACACACATGATGTCCACCACGCATAGACGACATGACTGACTGACTTCATGACTGAGTGTGCACTTGACAAGTATATGCTAGGCGGATGGACATCAATGACACTCAAAGCACACAAATCAAAGGGCAAATGCTTTGGGTGTGGCTGTGACTGTGTCAGACGTTAGAACATCTCTCTACTCCTCCTCTCCACTACAATCCTCAGAATCATCCCCCCTCCTCTTCTCACTACTCCTCTCCCTTGCGTAATCACTACCGGAAGAATCATCATCGCTCTCTGGATCATCGTCAAGGACACGAGTCTCTCTCCGGTGCCCACCTGAACCCAACGACTGCGCCCTCGTTCGTACACCACTGCGGGTGATTCCCCTGCTGCCGTCCCATTCACTACACCTCCGTCACTGGTGTCCTTTACACCCAACTCGCTCATCGCCCAAGAGTCTCGTCCTGAGGCAGGTGGGCGACCTCTCCCTCGGCCTATGCCTGGTGGCCGTCCTCGTCCTCTCCCGGTGCCACGGTGCACTCGACCTGCACGTGCATGCTCGCGTCCGGCATCCCCCTCCCTCCTCCTCTTCCTGCCTGCACGACTCGTCGTGACGTTATCAACAATAGCGGAGGAGAGTTGTGTCGAAAGTGGAGGCATGCCCAATGGACTCCGCGCAGGCAGAATATCCCTGGCTGTCTAGGTGGAAGGGCCAGACACATGAAGAGGAAGGTGTGGTAGAACGGATGTAAGTGGAGGCGGGGTGCTAGATGATGATGAAGGGGTAGTATATGCAGAACTCGGTGCGCGACCGTGTGTGGCAGGGTGTCCGCCACCTACGTCGAGTGTCGCAGACCTCCCCAAATGAATCTCTGGCGTCGTCGCTGTCGATGGTTGCGATGTTGTCCGCAATGGTAGTGGTGGGATCCCGTAGAAAGTGCGCTGCGTGAGAACATCATGTGAAGACGGAGACGTGTCACCGTATCAGCAGGTCGTGCCCTGTCGCCTCCGTCTCTACGAATCCCATCCAAACCAGGTGGATCTCTAGCAACACCGTCCGTGTGCAACCTCTGCTCCGTACGCCCGCATGTCACAACATCGCAGATGACGCTCTCGCCAGAGTGGCAATCACCCGACCGCCGACGAGTACTCTCCTCCGTCCCTGGATCCCCGGCCTGATCCAAGGTCACGTCATCTGTAACCTCTACCACGTCCCTCATCCTCTGATCCGCCCGCTGCTCCACCCTCTCATCAACCGGCCACTCCACCCTCTGCTCCGCCCTTTGCTCAACCCTTGGCTCCACCCTGCACTCCAACCTGTCATCTGCTGTACTGTGCACCGTCCGCTCCGTCGTGTGCTCCACCCGCTGCTTAAGTCTCGGTCGATTTTGCCGCTCCAGGGACTCGTGCTGTAAGGTCGATGATGCTTTGGGGTCCACTCTCTCCTGCACGCGCTGCTCACATGACTGCACCACTGTACGTGGAGCTTCGTCGCCATGTGGATGGAGTGTGCCATGCAGCCCAACCGACTAAGAGACGATCTGACAGGCGTGCTCTGCCTCCGCAACCTGGTGCGCCACCTGCTTCACAACAACCTGCTGTGGCAACTGCTCCACCCTATGCTCGTCCCTCTCATCTCGCGGTGTCGGGACAGAAACCTTGACAAGGGTATCTGCCCTGTATGTTCAATGTCGGACGAAGTCCGAGTTTTGATGTAAGTTTGTGGAATTGGTCTGACGAAGTAAGACATGCTATTGAAAAGTTCTAACTCGTTCGCAGGTTTCGGTTAGACAGCAGAGATGTGCGGTCGTGGAAAGACTAAAGTTAGTCCTATTCTACCTAAAATAATGTCGCGCGGCTGCTAAGCCGCGCGATTCAAGGCCTGGATAGGCTAAAAAAGGGCAGCCGCTCTAGGAACAGGCCCACGACGCGGAAGGAATAGGAAGTTTTGTTTTTATTTCCTAGG
The DNA here is from genome assembly GCA_003427395.1 of Chara braunii. Lineage (NCBI taxonomy): Eukaryota > Viridiplantae > Streptophyta > Charophyceae > Charales > Characeae > Chara > Chara braunii. The sequence goes on from BFEA01000433.1 coordinate 329,304, forward strand.
GCCGCAGGGCGTGACTTCCAGCCTGGGGGCCAATAGGCTGATGCTGAGGCCTGCCCGGTTAGATGTCCAATCAAGCCGTTGGTCACACAGCTAACCGGTATGGGAGGCCATGGGCAGGCGGGGCCGGTAGGCCACAGGCGGGGTAAGTCGGTAGGCCACAAGCAGGAAGGGCCTGTTAGGCCACAGGCGGGACAGGCTTGCTAGGCCACAGGCAGCCGGAGCTTGAAAGGCCACAGGCAGCCGGAGCCTGAAAGGCCGCAGGCAGGGAAAACACCTGGGCCAGCTCTTCATATTGAAGAGCTGCTCCTGTTCAGTGTGAAACAGGAGCTAGCCCAATAGGTTAACACAACCGACTCTTACCCAGCACATACCGGGATCGAATCTGACTTGTCGCACCTCTGGGCTGGCTCTGTTTTTTTTGGAGCTGGCCACCTTGCAAGCTATTGACGCGACCGATCTCGACCGTCGATCGAGAAGATCGCACGGCCAAGATCGGCGCGCGAATTAGCATGGCCCCTGCACTTTTTAGGATGACACGCATAAGTCGAGAAATGGTCCGAATTTTTTTTCAATCCCGACAGGGACAGAACTCGGGTCTACAATTCAATAGTTCGTGGGTAAACCCACGAACGCAGCACGACCGTTGGCAGAAGCCAACGGGAAACCCAAAAAAAAAAAGAGCAAAACTAAAACTAACTAGACAGTGCGACAGATGGCGCATCAAGAAGAACAGGGACCATTTTCAAAACGGTGTCAGACCATTTTCGATTTTGTTTTTTTCTGTTTTGAGATTTTCTTCTTTTCTTTCTTTTTTAGATTTTCTTTTAGATTCTTTTTGGATTTCTTCTAGGATCCCATCCTCCTTCTCTCCTCGTGTACTGATGTGCTCGTTCGTTGAAAACGAAATGGGCGAGACTTCCAACCAAGGATGAGCAAAAACTAACGATTCAGTAACGAATCTACCCCTACAATGCAGTAAGATACATTAACTAGACTAATGTGTGTGTGTGTGTGTGTATGAGAGAGGGAGAATGAAGAAAAGGGGGAGGGGCCGCCGACTTACCTAGGAAACTGGCCGTACGCAACTTCCATCGAAAGGATGAGCAAACCCGAACGAATCTTCCCCTAGAACATGGGGGGATACATCTCCCATGTATAGTGGCCAAGCCACCACAACGGCTGCGGCCGTTGAAGCAGACTTTTTTTTCTCTTCGTTGGGCTTTCGCCAACTCGCCAGGAGGTTGCAACCCGACAGTCTGGGTGTGGGTGCATGGGTAAGGATGAGCAAAATCGAATGAATCTGCCCCTGGGACGAGGGGAGATTCACCGCCACGGGCTACTTGACTGTGGAAGGCAGGAAAGGTGAGTTTGTTTTCTTTTTGTTTTTAGTTTACTTTTGTTGTTTCCCGTTTTTTCTCGTGGCCGTTGGGGGTACAGGTAAAACAAAAAACAAAAAACAAAAAAAAAAAAAAAAAAAAAAAAAAAAAAAAAAAAAAAAAACCAAACAAACGAGGAAGTCTGCCTCGTCAAAACTACAGTCTTTTTAGACTGTGTGGGAGCACGAATGCTCCCACCCCATCTTGAACGACTGACTATAGCCGCGAGATCTTAGGATCTCGCGGCCCACAGCATATAGGTAGAGATGAAGGGAGAGGGGGAGGACGAGGCAGTTGGGAGGGGGAGGTCCTACTCCCAAACTGACAACTGCCCTCCTCATTTTCAGGGGAGGGCAGAGCAAAAGGAGGAGGGCTGTTGCATGCAACAGCACGAACCTGGTTGAGGAAAGAGCCAGATGCAGGAAAATTAGAAGTTAGTTTTATTTATTATTTTTCTTTTGTTGTTTTCTTTACACTTGTCCTCACGTGGTGCTACCTCTAGCAGCTTCTACCAGAGGTAAGTGTCAGGCTCCCGTTTTTGCAGGGAGCCTGGAAATTGAAGGGCCACTAAGCAAAAGGCTAGATACAGCCTTTTCCTCGATGTATCTTCCCTGGGAAAAGGTCCAAATACATCAAATTGTGAGGGGTTGTATCTCTCCAACCCCTTATCAGAAAAATAAAAGAACAACACTTTTGGAAATGACAGGAGACCAGCTATCTCGTGAGATTTCGAGATAGCTGGGAAAAAGAAAAGAAAAATAAAATGGGGCAGCTAATGAAACTGCCCCACACTAAGGCTGTGGTTGTGGTGCGGCCACAGTCAGCCCTGGATCTAGGCCAGATCAAGGGCTCATTGTGAGCCCGCGATTTTGCCTGGGGGCTGGAGTGACGTCCAGCTCTCCTCGGCCACTATAAAATAGGCAGCTGTCCCCAGCTGCCACACAAAGCATTCGTGCTGTCATTGTGTGACGTGCACTTGAGTGCTGCTGGGCTGTTGAGGTGCTGCCTGAGGCAAGGAGGAGAAGCTGGAAATCTGCAGAGGAGCGCGAGGAGAAGAGTTGGGCAGCCTAGCCAAGGAAGGGAGCACTCTGCTCCTCTCCCCTCTGCCTGGTGCTGGTCCCACGGGACGGATCCAAGGGCGCTGCGGGACTACGGCTGTGCGGCATAGTAAGATTTCGGGCCTCAGGCCCAAATTTTACTAATTTCAGCCTGCCATTTTCTCACTACGGTGGGGAAGTGCTGCTGAATTTTTATTGCAGCGACACCAAGGCTTATCGGCGGTGGTGCGGGAGCGCTGCCAAAATTCTACGGCTGCAACGCAGGCTTATCGGCTGTGGTGCGGGAGTGCTGCCAAAATTCTACGGCGGCGATTCCGGATTTCTCGGCGGTAGCGCGGGAGCACTCCCGAAAATTCTACGGCGGCAGTTCCGTTTTTTTTCGGCGGTAGTGGCGAAGCGCTACCGAAACTCTACAGCGGAGGTTTCGGGTTTTCCAACAGGTGATGCGAAAGCGCTGTCGGAATTTTCGGTGGTGACTTCGGTATTACGGGCGGAGGTGCGAAAGCGCTGTCGGAATTTTCAGTGGTGACTCCGGTATTACCGGCGGTGGTGCGAAAGCGCTGTGAGAATTTTACGACAGTGACGCAAGGTTACCAGCAGTGATAGTTATACATTGAGCGACAACCGGACCTTGGTGCAGGGAAGGTGCCACTGGAGTGGGGGATTTGAGGTGGCGTGAATTTGACGGCGCAATAACGTGGTGACGACAGAAGCAATTGGCAGTGACACTTACTGAAAAGTAAGTGAGGGGGTGTTGTGGCTGGTGGTCGCATCAAGAGAGTGGTGTCGATCACTTTGGTGACGACTGGAGACGACCACCGTCACGTCAAGAGGAGCGTAATTTTATACGGTCTTCTTGAGTGCACCGTACTACTTCACTCAAGGTCAGTGGTCAGTTAATTTGACTCAGTTCCCTTCACACCTGTGTGAACCCACACTTGCTTTGACCTGGTTCATTGGATGTTCATTGAAAAGGGAAGAGAATGTGTGTGCTTGCGTGTATGACAGGGAGTCTGACAATGGTAAAGGAATGCATGGTGGTCTGTGTGTCGTTGGGCTTGACTGCAGGTACGACATGTGGGTTGAAATGGATGGGGTTGATGACGGTGAAAGAATGGTTGACTTTTCACCTCTGTGCTTGCGTTTTAAGTATGAACAAAAGAGAAAAGAAGACAGTGAAAAACGAAGCGAGCACAAGGAAGAGAAGTTCAATTGGATTTAGACTTATCCCTGAGGTTACCCATTCTTTTTCCCGAATGACCCTTCTCCATCTATGCCTGTCAGTCTGAATGATTCTTTCTCTTTCTGACTTTCCTTTTCTTCGTCCAAGTTTACTTTTGACGTTAGGCGGCAAGATTTTACATGTCTGCCGTGAAGGTGCTTTCATTTTTTATAGGAGGCATCTGGGGCGGGGGTTCGTTGCCTTAGGGGCCGACCCTGTTATCGACTCAGAGCGGACCGCTTGCGGCGCTTGCGGGGGGGTACTATGCCGATTCGGTGGAGACGGCCCAACTTCTGAGATCCGAGCTTTGTGCTTGGGCGAGGAGTATCCCAAACCACCTCTTAGGGAAATGGAAAAGGCATCTTTCACGGAAGAAATTTATTCTTGACGCCTTGCGTAAAAGGGAAAACTACTTCAGCACTCCCGTTCTAAGTGGTCATTCTAGATACCGCTAGCGTATGGAGAGTTGGTGCCAAAAGCAGCCCAGCTCATGTCCTACTAGCAGAACGGTTACATTTAGATACTCCTTACGTGGTTGGTCGTGTCATAAGAAACACGAGCTAGAAAGAAGATAAATATCTGAATATTATTCAGGGACAAAAGTTTAACCTAAACACAATTGTCTTCTCTTTTCAGATGGCTATGAGATCTACGGACTTGTTCTTTTTCAGCAACCGAGACCTGGCGAATGAAAGAGTTGAACTTCAGAGGCGTAATGGAGTAAGAGTAGAGAGGATTGGACGACTCGTTTACAACCCGTCTGAGCTATATTCTGAGGAGGACATTCCTCGATTTTGGAGTGGGAGCGCGCGGAGACCTCCCAGACGACTTATATTTAGGACAGGGCTTGGCCTGGATATTATCCATTATGAGTTTGCACCGCGATTGCCCAAACGCGACTTTGTCAATATGAACTTGGTAGTACTGCAACCCTACGAGCTCAATCCACGGGTGAACGAAATTGCGGAAATAAGGTTGATGTTCGTTCGATACGTGCTTTGGCTAAATGATCGACAAGGGTCTTTCTTCGGTATATACTTCATAGAACGGGTGCGAGCCAATAGGTTCACAATCGTAGACATCGAGCCATTATACGATGATGATTTGGAGGCCGAGGCGGAAGAACTAGAGGAACATCTACGCGACTAATTCTGACTTTGTCCTGATACGAAGATGCCTGGAGCACGACGAGATTTGACAATCCAGAGGTATCTGCTGGTTCGTGATACGCCTGAGGAGGATATTATCAGGGGAGCAGAGCAGCTGTTGCGAGTTCGAGATGATTCTTTTATTGATTGGATCGGCTTCATTGGACTACTCCGAAACGGCGAGGGATTTTTCCCTACTACTCGTGCGGATTTTCGGGCAAACACTGCTCGAACTCGCGACGAACTTCTTGGTTATACATTGTATTTCCACCGCATGAGTAATCTCCAATGTCTCTCTCGAGTCATTGTGAGTATCAAAGTTACCTCGTCCGGCAGACGTTTCGGCGTCATCCGGATCCGGGACACTGAGACGCAACATTTGCTTGGACTCAGTCGACCCTTCCGAGTTATATTATGGAGACTAGCTTTGCGAATGGTCTCTTTCTACAACACTCGGATTGTTAGAGTTATGCGATGTGGACGAATGTCTACTCTGGTATTCGACGACGACGAGCTGGCGCGTTTGGATTCATTGGAGGCACAGGTGCGCGGCGGGCGACAAATCTACCAGGGTTAGACATCGTCTTCTGAAATCTTACTTGGATTTCAGTAAACACATCGCATAAACTCAGTCCCGTTGACGAAACCATAAGACTTATGGTTTCACGAGGTAATTTCAAAACAAAACAAAAACACTTTAAGTAGATAGGACCGCCGGATGGATAGTATGCGGATTACCCCGATGATTTCACGATCATGCTTTGGCATTGAGGGGTAAATACATAGGAAGTAAAAAAATAAACAAATTTATTTCTTCAGTATAGAGTTATCTTTAGACTTTTATGTGAAAGGCAAGTAAAGAAAATTCCAAAAACAAATTCAGATCGAGTAAATAGATCTGAGAGGTCCTCTTTATACAAAAGAGGATACACCTGCGACGAGGAGGGAGTAAGACAACATGATCTTTTTTCATTTGACCAAATCAATCATGTTAAGAATTACGTTTTAATTATTGGAATGCATGACTTTAAAATTGATCCATGTATGTATTGCTTTGAAAAGTTATATATTCTGATGAGTATGATACGCATGGGAGTAGGGTTGAATTGTTTGTGTTTTTTTTACTTGATCAAGAATTACCCTAGTCGACCGACGTTTTCTTAATCCTTAGCGCCCTAAGTGACGAACAATGTCCGGGTTCAACAGGCGTTTAATTCTCGTATACCTATACTACAACGTGCAAGCAAACGCCCTCGGCTGACCCACGTCTGCAATTGCATTTAAAAGCTTTCGCACATGGGTCGGTAGCTCGGTAGGGATACGCCCCTAAGGGTGGTGACAACCCCTTAGGGAAGCAAGCTTATGCCCCGCGGGAACCTATCCTGTCGTAGGGGACCGCGGGATGTAAAGCTAGCGCACCCGGCTACAGCGGCGAAGGGACGACGCAACCGCGCACCATCTCGGCAACTCGCGGAAACTATTTCGCTTTTGTCCCTAAGTTGTCTCCGTGTTTTGTTATGATGTGTAACTCCTGCGTGACATGGCCGGGAGGGCCCTCGCTCGCGTGGGGGCCGATGCGCTCGTCAGCGGAACCTCAGGATGCTGAGGCACCCTCCCCTCCCTCTCCGCCTGCGTCTGTGTATCCACCCCGTGGTCCATGAGGGGATGGGACGTGTGTGTCGCTGTGGCGATAGAAGAGGGGTCAACAACACTAGTACTTGTTGTTGTGGGACTCATCGAAACTGGAACCTCTTGCATCTGTGCCGGATCCTGCATCGCCTCATCCTCCTTTGCCTGCATATCACGGGCCAGCAACTCCTCCATATCAACCTCACCGCCAACCCTCTTGCGCATGGACACCACAGTATGCATGGTGCCACCATATGCGTCGAAGTGGTCGTGCGGATCCTGTCCACCCCACTTGTCCAGCAAGTTGTGCCGGTCCTCTGGAAGAGTCATCCCAACACCTCTTTGTGCCTCTGCCTCCTTTCTAATCCCCTGGTGCATCCACACGTGGTCATCAAAAATGTCCTCCTCCTCATCCTCCGAGTCCACTGCTGGTGCCTTGCCCTTCCTAGCTCGATTGCGACCCTCCTTCCTCCTGTTGCTCCTCTTAATCGCCTCGGCCTCCTCCTCCGACACATCTGCAGGGATGGCGTCATCCACATTCAAAGCGACCTCCTCGTCCTCAACTTGATCCGCCCAAATGTCCACGTACCTGCTGTCTGTCCGCTTTCTCGCACCGAGGAGCTGCAAGTTCCAATGGATAAACACGAGCTTCTCAACGCTACGTGCGGACAAGCGGTTCCTCAATTTCGTGTGAACGAAATCGTGGGTGGCCCATTTCCTCTCACAAGGACTGCCCATGGACCACATGCCCATCACCGTCCACACAATGCCCTGCAAAACGGGCTGCTGACCACCGTGAAGCCCCCACCACGTCGAGGGATGCATCTTGTTTGCGTCCGTGGTAGCAAACGAGTCTTACCAGTGTTGAGGACCCTTTTGCCAATATCACGGGTCGTCGCTGTGGAAAGTCCACAGGGCCTCCCACAGACCATGAATGGTTTCAGTGTCCCACCCTCCGACAACGCGAGCAAAGTGCTCAAGCGCGGATTGCACAACAGGCCTGCTGCGGTCCTCAAGCAATGAAATATCGCACCGCCATGGATCCAGTAGGTAAGCAGGTGCATGAGTAGGCTGCCGCATCATCGTGCACCTATCCCTCACGATGTCCATCACCACATCCCTGTCAACGTCTGACAACTCCAATTAACGAAGTCGCCCCCGTAGGATGGCCTCCATATCCTATACGCCAAAGGGTGATGAAACGTCTCTATCAAGATCCCTGAGGAACGCGTAAACGGGACCCATGGCGTCCATCACCCTCTTCACGCCACTCCAAAACCCGTCATCCCTGCAGAGCCTGCGGACATGAGGCATCCGCTCTCGAGCATCCTCGGCCCATCGCACCCTATCCCACCTCTTCGACGACACTAATGTGTCCAACACCTCCCTCTGGTCGTACAACCTCTCCAACATCATGTATGCTGTACCGAAATGCGTCTCCGCTGGTCGCCTGAGCACCAACGCCTTCTTCATTACCTTGTGCAGTGCAAGAACTTTTTGTTTGTTGCGCACGAACTTCACAATCTTGTGCGCGTCTCTCATCGTTTGTCGCGCAAAAGGCTGTGCTACAATGTCCCTCAGCAACAAACTCAGGCAATGTGCTGCGCACGGGATCCAGGGAATGCGACGCATAGCAAGAAATGGGTGTGTCTGCGACGTGTTCGCCGCGGTTTTCATGACCTCGGCGTTGTCCGTGCATATCGCATCGACATTCTGGATGTGAATGTCATGTCGAATCACATCCTCCCAGATCTTTGCTAAGCTAACGTCGGTCTTGTCGCGATGCGACATGTCAATCGTTCGAATGAGGATGGGTCCGGACTCCCCTGCCGCGATGAAGTTCGTAATGGGCTTGTTTGTCGTGTCAGTAGCCCCGTTCGTCATGAGCGTGCAGCCGAAAGTAGCCCACTTTGACTTCTTAAGGGCAATGAGGGCTGCGACCTCATGGAAGATAATATCTAGCATCCTCGTCCGGACCCCCTCATACGAGAGGAGTCGTGGAACTGGTACTATCGTGGGACGAAATAGAGTGCGTATGTAATCCCATAACTGTTGTGTCTCAACCAAACGCAACCAGTTGAACGCCACTCTGCCACGATAGATAGCGAGGGGCCACAACCGATCAAGATCCATCTGGATTTTGTTCCCTATATAGGGATCCAGAGTCGACTGTCGCCTCGCCACTACGGATGTGGAGGCGGGTGCCCCACTAACACTACATCCGCTTGCCTCACTACCACCACCCACACCTCCTACACCTCCTCCTACACGGGGTGATGCGTCCTCAAAACCCACAGGCTGAGTGACGCCTCGTGCCTTGCCTCCACGCCGACGATCTGCATCCAAATTGCCGGCCAGTTTGATCGTCCCCCCACCTGCATTGCCACCATCCGCCCCTCCATCACGCAAGGGTGTCCCGGGCCGCATATGCTTCGCCTCTCCGCCCCCTTCGCCTCCATGTAATGACGGAGGTCGTCCGCAGCCATATCACCCTCCACCCTGTCCGCGTACTCCAAAGCCAGGCGCCGCGAGAAGGCATCTCTAAGGACTTCCCCCACCCTTTGCAACTCGTACAAAATCTTTCCAGTCCGGCGTGGGCAGTACATTTTCTGCTTTGTGAAATGCTCAACTCCACGAGACCTAGATCCCGTGAAAACCTCTCGGCACAGGCGGCAACGGATAAGGAAGTTGCCCCCGCCTACCTTCCCCCACTCTTCGCCCCTCTCAACCCACTCCCACACTACATGATCGCGCCTCAATTCGGCCTGCTTGTGCTGCGGTGCAGGCTCAAATGGTGGTAGCGGGTCCGCTCTACGCCGTGAACTGGCGGATGCCATAGCTTCAGAAAGGTGATGGTGGTGCGGTAAAACCACGACTACTGTCTGCAGCTTTGCACTACTGGCGACGCACGCCTGTTGAGCCTGTACTCTGCAGAGCGTCGACTGGTCCGCGTCAGCTGCATTGAAAGAAAAGAAGGAAGGGCAAACAATTAGAAATGGCGTCCTATACGGATGAAATGTTTGTTGATTGAACTTGATTGATTGATTGATTGATTGGTTGGTTGATTGATTGATTGATTGATTGATTGATTGATTGATTGATTGATCTTCTCCTCCTTCATGTCCTCCATGCTCCTCCGCCATGTACTCGTCCTGGATGTCCTCCACCATCTACTCCTCCATGTCGTCCTCCACCTCGTCGTCGATCTTCTACCCTCCTCCATTCTCTCCTCTTCCTTCCCCTACTGTTCGTCGTCTATGTTGTCCTCTTCCTCTGTCTCCTCCTCCAACTCCTCGTCCATCTCCTTCTCCTCCATCTTCTCCTGCTGCATCTTCTTCTCCTACATCTCCTACTCCATTTTCTCGTCCTCCAATATCGACTAACCTGCCTCCCATTTCCTCCTCCATTTTCTCCTCCTTCTCCATCTCCTATATCTACTCCTCCATTGTCCTCCTCCTCCATCTCCTCCTCCCCCACTTTTTGTCCTTCTCCATCCCCTACTCCTTCTCACCTATCTCGTCCTCTTCCTCTCTCTCCACCCTTCTCTCCTCCTCCATCTCCTCCACCTCGTCCATCTTCTCCTCCCCTATCTTGTTCTGGGAATGACGAAGACAAGGAACCTGTGATTCCCAAAACTGCCATTGAGCTTGAGATTGAGAAGGAGGAGGCAGCTGCAAAGGAAAGTCGCAAGAGGATTGAGAAGCTGAGGAGAGAGAAGGATGAAGGGGACCGAAAGGCGCAGACTGATGCTAGACGGGCAGTGCTGGCAGAACATTCCCTGGCCTCTAAATTTGATGAAAGATTCAGCGACACTAACAAGAAATTGGTTGAGTGGATCCGTTTGGAGTTCACTGCAGTCAAAGGCGCCCTCACTGCATGGATGGACCAGGCTGCTGCAATAGAAGATCGTTTGACTACAGCTGAAGCCAAACAGTCTTCTATTGTAGAGACCCTAGATCGAATCGAGCAACTTCTCAGTACCTCTCCCCACTCAGCTATCTGAGAAGTTGCTCGATTCAATCCGGGGTCTCTGCAATGGAAGACTGTTTGGCTTCAGCTGTGGTCAAACGGTCTTCTATTGCAGCAGCCCGGTCCATCCATGCAGTGAGGGCGTCTTTGACTGAAGTGAACTCCAAACGGATCCACTCAGCCAATTTCTTGTTAGTGTCGCTGAATCTTTCATCAGATTTAGCGGCCAGAAAATGTTCTGCCAGCACTGGCCGTCTGGCATCAGTCTGCGCCTTTCGGTCCCCTTCATCCTTCTCTCTCCTCAGCTTCGCAATCCTCTTGCGGCTTTCCTCTGCAGCTGCCTCCTCCTTCTCAATCACCAACTCAATGCGGTTTTGGGAACCACAGGTTCCTTGCCTTCGTCATTCCCAGAAACGCCAGTGGCTGAATAGCTGAGTGGGGAGAGGTATGAAGTGAACTCCAGACGGATCCACTCAGCCAATTTCTTGTTAGTGTCGCTGAATCTTTCATCAGATTTAGCGACCAGGAAATGTTCTGCCAGCACTGCCCGTCTGGCATCAGTCTTCGCCTTTCGGTTCCCTTCATCCTTCTCTCTCCTCAACTTCTCAATCCTCTTGCGGCTTTCCTCTGCAGCCGCCTCCTCCTTCTCAATCTCCTTGAAGTAAGACAAAAACAGGTGAGAAAAAAAAAAAGACATAAAATTTCACCCCCAAACACTAATTTCAGTTTTGGACATGGCTAAGATCCGGATCACCGGGCAGGGATCCGGACCGTCCGTGGTCTGGGGTCCGGATCCGGATCTTGGTCCGGATGTGAGGGCCCCAGCCCAATGGCCAAAAATGTTTTGGGTGGTCCGAGGCGTTTGTTCACGCCCTTGGCCACCCAAAAAAAATAGTGCCTTGTTTTTTACCACCCTCACCGACGATCCAGACGGCCCGGAAAGTCTACGAGGGGGTTTGGTTTTCCTTGTTTGTTTGTTTTTTGTCATACTTGCGCCGGCGCATTAAAAAACTAAAAAAATGAAAAAGTTGAAAGGACAGTGTGTGGTGGCCAAACATTCCCCTCGCTTCTAAAAATCAGAAACCAAGAGGGAGAAAAGTCGGGGCCACGCCATACCCCAAAACTATGGGCACATATCTATACATCTGAGTATTCATGTCCTAGTTGGGTCCAGCCTCTTTTCCGCCGGATCCCTACAGCGTACTAGCTAGGACCCTACGTCATGCAGAAGTACAATTCAAACTTGTACTTCGTGAGCGTGGGCAGAGAATATATAGTCTGGATGCGAATTCAGGTTTGTGCATCTCGGTTATGGGTCACTATTTCTCTGTTTTCTCGTTTTTCTTTTCTTCTCTCGTTTTTCTTTTCTTTTCTCGTTTTTCTTTTCTTAGGTATACGTGCAGTGGCCCTAAGGGCCTCTACTCACCAAATGCACAAAGGACAAAACATATGGTGGCATATTATTCCACGTTCTGCAGAAGATTCATTCTTTTTTTTTTTTTTTTTTTTTTTTTTTTTTTTTAAACAGAACCCTATGGTTCTGGCTCCTTGTCCATTCTGGGGAGCATCATTCCGGTTCTTATTTCCTCGGCAAGTCAAAAAAAGTACATTGAGAACACGCTCACGCTCCTCCCCCTTTTGGTGTGGAGGCCCAAAGGGTGGCATTGATTACTTCCAACAGGAAGGATGAACCCCCCTTTACCCCTGCCTAAGTTAGCCTGCTCTACTTTTGTCCTGTGGACTCCTTTTGTTACAACCAGTCAGCTCCTCTCAGCTCCTCAACTGTTTGATACTCTTCTCTCACTAGTGCTGCTGGTTGACCGCTTATGGAGGAATCCGTGTAGGCTGCGTACCATGGGGCTGTATTTGTTGCGCTCCTTGCTAGAACCCTAAACCCTAGGCTTATGTACTGGCCCTTGTAGGCCTTATCCCTGTTGGCATTTGTTGATCCGTTGGCCGCAGTCCTGCTCCTCTCAGCTGTAATGCTGTCAGGTCGGTGTGTTATGCTAGAGCGTCCTGGGCCCTTGCGGGCTTTTGGAAATCCAGAATCCTGCATCGTACTTATCCCGAATCTGTCTGAATCCTGGACTTTGGTCTATCTATCCTCGGTTTGTCCTAACCTCAGTTGCTTTGGCTATGCTTAGACGCCAAGCCCTTGACTTTGTCTAAACCCTAAACCCTTGGTCTTTTAACCTTGTTCTGATTGTGTCATCGAGGAGTCGTCTTTATTTTCTATCGTGTTTTCCCCTACCATTTAGTGATATATGCTTGGGTTTTAGCTATAGCCAATTGCCGCACTTGGGGTCTCTGCTATACTTCCTGGTGTCTTTGAGATCCTTGGTTGAGGTATACTGCGATGTCTCCATTGTCCAAATAGTATTCTGTTGTTGGCGATTGTTGCTATTTTCCCATCTCCCAGTTTCCGTTTTGTGAATTGCTCTATTATTTTGTCGTTGATTTCTGCGTTCTTTTCGATAATTTTGCCTGTTTTTTGCCATCGTCCTCTGTATTCTACCTCCACTAATTGTAAAACTCCTTCCCACGCTTCTTGGGTTGCCATTGTTGTGTGGCCGATTGCTTCTTGGCATCGACGTTTCCATATCATCCAGAGGGTGGCTAATCTTAGTGTGTGGAAAATTGTGCGTTCGTAATTTAGCCAGCCGGGGGGTGTGTGGAGTCCCAGGAAGGTAGGGACCAGGTCCGATGCAGAAGATTCATTCTAATTTTGCACATTTCGTGAGTAGTTCAGCCAAGCCCTAAGAGTCACGTGCAGAGACCAACAGGGCCTAGCTACGCGAGCAGCCCATAACTGTTGAAACACAGACCTGAACTCGAATCTTGAGTATCTCTCTCAGTGGTTCCGACGCATGCTGCGATGGTCCTTGTATCATCCAATTTCTTCTTCACCCCCACGATGCTCTCGTCCTGCCCCTGCTTGCTCATCTGCTGCTACCGCAGTTTCCACTGCTGCAGTCTCCACGCTTGCAGCTTCCGCTGCTGCAATCTCCACTCCTGCAGTGTCCAGTGTTGCGGTTTCCACTGCTGCCAGTGTCCACTGTTGCGGTTTCGCTGCTGCAGTGTTCGCTGCTGCAGTGTTCACTGCTGCAGTTTCCATTGCTCCAGTTTCCACTGCTCCAGTTTCCACTGCTCCAATTTTCGCTGCTGCAGTTTCTACTGCTGCGGTTTCCACTACTGCAGTTTTCAGTACAACAGTTTCCCTAACTGTACTTCCCCCTACTTTAGTTTTTACAGCTACAGCTTCCTGTCCCGCAGCTCCAATGCAAAGAACATCACAATCTCTCCGACGCTCACGTCCTTTGCTTCGAAATCTTGCCCAATGCACCCCCCTCTCATCTTTGTCTGTGCTTGGCCGTAGACGAYTGYGTTCCTCCTCACCACCCCCGTCTCCYCCACGTTCTCGCTTGCGAACAGACTCTCCAGTTTCCATTGTTSCCATTGTTCCACCTTCGTTGCTAGGTACAAGTTCAGCTTCTGTTTGCAACACCACTACTCCTCTCGTTGTGTATCACCGACGACATCCGCGGCATCGTCACTTGTTCGGGGATCAGCAACCTGTTTCTTTGTCTGCCCCGATTCTCTTTGTGCCGCCTCCACAGGTTGTTGCGGTTCCTTTGTTTCAAACGGCAATATCCGCTCCTATCCCTCCTGCGGACAGTCCAGCTGCCTGCAGGCAGCCACCAGTCCCTACTCAGGATGCAGCCGCTGCCCAGAGTACACTCCCGACTCCAGGTACAGTCCCTACTCAGGATGCAGCCCTAAACGTTGAGGGATTGGAACATGATCTGCCCGGATTGCAGTTGACCCCGCAAGGCGTAGACCACATGGGAGATCTGCAAATGGCCGACCAGCATTGTTCGGATGAACCACAATTTTGTGCTCCGCCGCGCGCAGACCACATGGGTGATCTGCAAATGACTGACCAGCAAACAACCCAACACAGTTTGGGCTTGCAACGCCATCTGGGTGATCTGCAAATTGTTGGCCAGCATCCAACAAACCAGCCTGAGAACCTCAACAATCTCTGTGGTCTGGCAGCAACTAATATCTGTCTTTACATTCTCCACCGCCCTTTTTATACACCATCAGACATCCTTGCAATCGCCCTTCAGCTTGATGCTGATCTTCCCCAACGACAGCCAGAGGATTGTAATTATACCAGCGAAGGAGGCTTTACCATTGCTGTCCTACAAGTAGCAATGAGGGACCGTCAACTTGAACTACGCAATGCTCGAGCAGGTGAGTGGTTTAACCCTCCATCCCACATCTCTGCCTGCGTTGTGCACGGCCCTGGCCATTACATGGCCGTTGTACATGCCTCTGACCACTGGGAGCTGTGGGACAACGGCACCATGGTCCATGTCATGATTGATGTCACCAATTTCTTACAAAATGATGCTGTTTTCTTGCCACAACAAACCGTCCGCAATCTCTTTTATGTCGAAGATCATTCCTCTGGCCCCGTGCTGCAGCAAGATAATGTACCAACACTCTGCGACCTTCTCCTTTGCACAACCACAAACACTGTTACACTCGGCTGTAGCCGCCATCGTCTCTGTCACAATCACTACAATGACATGGTTTCTGCATCCATGTGTGCAGAGGACTGTCCCACCGTTCCTGACTGCAGGCACCCTC
>BFEA01000433.1:347372-366297 GCA_003427395.1 Chara braunii
TTCTTTTTTTTTTGGGTCCGGACATTTTTGCACCCCGGCGACCAGTCCGGACTGTCCAGTCTGGCGTACTACAAGACCAGTTGGGGGGTTCGAGTCCCCGTTTTGTTTTTGTTTTTGATCCGAGTCTCGGTATTTTCTTGGGGTCTATGGTACGTGTCGGGGGTTCGAGTCCCTGTTCTGCATTTGTTGTTTCCCCGAGTATCGTGGGGTACTTGTCACTGGCGGTTCGCAGGGTTACTGTCGAAAAGGATCTTACCTTCACTTTAGGACTAGGCTAGGCGATGCGCGCCTGGGAGCACGCATACACCATAGCCGGTTAGGACCGGCGGGCAACAAGCCAACCCGCGTGACAGGGCGTGGTGGTGTGGTGGAGCTAAGCTGGGCGTGAGGTCGCGGGAACCGGATGGGGCGAACTGGCCAGGCGCGAGCTCGTTGAGGGCAAGAAGTGCGCAAGGGCCGAGAGGGTTCGCGAACGGGCGTTACGCGGAGTTAACTTGGGAGGGACACAGCGGCAATAAAGAGTGACGAGGACTCAACGAACATCGAGTGTGGATAAGGGTTCGCGAGCGGGCGTTAGCGGAGTTAACTTAGGAGGGACACAGCGGCAATAGAGAGCGACGAGGAGTCAACGAACATCGAGTTTGGATGCATTCAGCGGCAATAGGGAGCGACGGAGCATCAAGTCGACTCGGCAGAGGCGGGAGGGAGGGACACGGGGAGCGATAGGGTCTAGAGTCAATTCGGTAGAGGGGGAGAGAGGAACAGACGGGGTATCAGGTTAACTCGGCAAAAGAGGGAGAGAGGAACACGGGGAGCAACGGGGCATCGGGGAGGACTAAGGGGATATCACGGAGGGATATCACGGAGAGCCGCAAGTGAGCTTCATCGATCGGAACTAAGGGGGACGAGCAGGGCGGGATATCACGGAGGACGAGCAGGACAAGATCATAGGGAGAATATAACAAGGCAGTCACTGGTGCGACGGTAGAGAGTAACGGTTAGAGAGCAGAGCGAAGGGTGGGAAACAGGGCGAGATTGCTGGAGCGAACATCAAGACAGGTGTGGAAGAACCACACCAAGGGGAGAGGGATAGCACCTAAGAGACCGAGGGGTCGAGAACCTGCATCGCCAAATCAGAGGTAAGATCAGTCACCCCCCTAACCGCTGACACAAAAGTCAGGACAAAACATAGATGTGAAGGGGGCAGGAGTGACGGATCACATCGCGAGAAGAGCGAGCATTGAAACCGGGGGAAGAAGGGACAGGTGAAAATAGGAATAGTGGAAGAAAGGGAGGGACGGGCGACAGAGGGTTTGGGATTTTGGGAAGAAAGGGACAGGCGGACTCGGGAATAGTGGAGGCAAAGGGGGAGGAAGGGCGGAGACGGGTGGAGACGGGCCATCCTCTGGGAGGAACGGGAGTAAGGGAAGGACGGCATCGCAGCGCCCGCAAAGAAGGACGGCATCATAGCATCCTATCCTGCCCCGGCTAGCCTCTGAGAACAAAAGCCCCACAAAAAAACAAAGAAAGAAAAAAAAAAAAAAAAAAAAAAAAAAAAAAAAAAAAAAAAAAAAAAAAAAAAAAAAGCAAACAATTTATCAACGAGAGAGAAAGATGAGAGAAAGGAGAAAGCAAAAGAATCGCTATGAGATTGATAAACAGAATGCAACGAGCACACAAACGGCTAGATTCAATGCTCTTCTATAGCGGGGCAATGAGACAACTCGCCGACCAGCACTTGCGACATGGGAGATGGGCCCAACAGAGCCAATCCCCACGGGCGTGTGTTCCTTGCCACGTTGTACCCTCACAGACTAGTGAAGGAGAGGAACAACGCCAAGGGGAGGAAGACGAGGGGGTGTTAACAGAGGAAGAGAAGGAATTGGAACAGCACCGGAAAACAGGCCAACAGGGCACCTTGCCACCCCCCATGTAGGACTCGAGTCGCTTCTCCTGGGCTGATCGCCTTAAGGGCCCGGCCAAGGACCAAACACTCACAATACATAGGGGACAAGGGGGTCCGCGCACCGGAAAACTAGACATCCCACTAGACGGGCTGCCACCAGCACGAGCGTTTTTTATGTCAAAATTCCTGCTCCCGTCGGAAACAAAAGTGGTGACGCAGGGGGGAAAGCAGGTGACGGTCAAAGCATACCCCAGCACGGGGGTCGCCAGCAGAGACGAGATTTACACGAAGCATGCGAACAATTGGGTGTTCCATGACGACGCGGCATTTAAATCAGCGAATGAGAAAGTCAAGTGGATCGGCCGCAGGCTGGAAATCCTGAAAGGTAGCACCGAACTGGCCAGGGACCAGTTCCTGATACAGCCTGTCACGAACACCCTCTTTACGGTCCTTTGCATGCACGAAGCGGATAAACACGTGATTGAGAGATGGCAGCGCCTGAGGTGCGAACGGTCGGAAGTGCGGATCCACCCGTGGGTGCCACAACGAAGGCTGGGTCCGGAAGAAAGAAGGGCGCAATTGATGCAAGATCACTACTGGGTAGAATTTCGCCACATTCCGGTCGAAATTCAAGCAGCCTTCGTTTGTGATTTCGGCATGAATTGCGATATTGTGGCTTTTATTGACCCCCTGCCTTCGTTTGTGGCAAAACGGGATGATTACCTAATGCTGGCCCTGGACTTTCCTCCGGGCCAGCCCTTCTCCCTCGATGACATCATTCCGTACAGAGTGGGGGGCAAGGAATACATGATCCATATTGCGTACAAGATGAGACCGTGGTGCCCCAAATGTAGAGCATACGGACATCTCTGCACGGAATACGCCTGTCCGCTACACCCACAGAAGAGGGCTCGTGCATCAGGGAGGCTTTTGAGGGACACAAACAAGGTGACCCACTGGCGTGATGTGCACCCGGGGCATGAGGGATGGGTCTATGTGGAGGACCGAACGAAAGAAGGGGTCCCCAAGGGCTGGGTGTGGGAAAGAACGGGGGAACCGGAATGGGAGACGCCCCCCGAACACGTGGACCCCCTTTAGCACCGGTGGAAGAGAAGATGCAAATAACGCAGGCAACCTTCCCTCTAGAAAACAAGGAAAAACGGGGATGGACAAAAGTGGAGAGGAGGGGGGGAAAAGAAATCTGGACTTCGAAAAAACCGGCAGCTCCCAGCACGGAACACATAGGGCATAAGGAAGAACAGGGCGTAAAGAATCCCAAGTCCGTGCTGGGCCCTGAGGCGAAGCACTATATCCCACCAGCAGAGCAAACGGGGGGAAGAACCTCTCTGCAACACGAGTCTAGAGAGGGGGCAACCACGCCGGAACAGGCGAGAAAGGCGGAGGGGACAGACTCGGACCGGACTGGAACACTGCAGCACTCGAAAAGAACGGAGGGTCAACAGGGGAGCAATGGGGCTGAGGGGCCTGGGCAACAGGAGGCGCCGCTGCAGCCCCAACTGCTGGATATCAACCAGACCGAGTTGCTGCGGAGCACGAGAGGAATAGGGGGGGAGAAAACTGGGAGGGACACCGACCCCTTCCAAGCGGCCTTCGACCCGGAACCGATGGAGGTGGACCCCCTCGCGAAAAATGCCGGCACCGCCGAAGGGACTGGCCCACGAAAAGGAGAATGCAGTAGGGAAAGAAGGAACACCGCCGCAGCACATGTCGGTGGAGCAAAAACTGGTTGCTATCGCAAACTGGCTTATGACCAACCTCAAAGCCAAGTACGGTCCCCTTACAGAAGAATTGTGGGACAAGACCTATTTAAATCTATTTCCGACGTTGGATACCAGCATCTCGCTCAAAAGTGTGCTGGAACAAGGCCTGCACCCGGGGGTGGGGTGGACGGAGGCATGGCATAGACTGGCCACCATCGTCTTTTCACGCTTTCAGCCACCCCGCCTACCCGCTGAGAACGAGGGAGATGAGGAAATGGAACAAAGTTTCAACGAAGAAGAGGGAGAACCCCCCCCCCCCCCGGCCTCACAACCACCTGCCGACCCTGCACCCCCGGACCCGGAAGAAGACACTCCGCTGGACCTTGTGCGAAGGAAAACACTCAGACAGGTGGTCGAACTGGGCCAGGACACGACCACTGTCACGAGACGCAATGCTGCTGATCCCCGTGCGTAAGAAGGACGGGAAATGGGAGGAAGGCTTGTCCCCGACCGGGAAGGACAGGCAAGGCGGCATCACGTTACAAGGCCTGGACTCCTTCTGGGCGGATCCGAAAAAACAGCCAAACAGATGCAGCCGCCGGGATTTTGCAGATGCACTTGGAAGCACACATTGCGGAGTCCCTCCCACCGGGCGCGCAAGCCACGGTATCGGTGGCATCCGGCCCCAAAAAAATCGCCTTGAGAGATGTTTACATACGCTTTGACCCGGCCCAAGAAGCCGGACTAAGATGGCACACCCCGTCCCAACTGCTGGACCTGCAAACAGTCAAGATCAGGTCCAGTGAAACCTGGACAGGGCAGGACGTTCAGAAGTGCCTGGGCGCAATACTCAGACTGGGACTACTGGTAGGTGCATCAGGCTGGGACTGGGAACACCTTCCGTGGGTCCGGCTAGGAACCTGAAAACCAGCAGCACTCAAATGGACCCGGTTAATGCTGTGTACGGTAAGGATCGCATCTGGAACCAATGTCGGCGGGCAGCGGACTTGGATCTGCGGTCCTTAAACGTCAATGGTCTAGCCTCCTGCAAGAGCGACAAACAGAACGCAATATGGGACTTGATGAGGGGGGTGGGGGGCAGGAATTGGCCTGATGTGGTGTGCATTCAAGAAACACATCTGATGGACACCCCGGAACACAACTGTACCCACAAAAGAATATGGCCATACAAGGCATTTAGGGCGCACGCCCCGAGACCGGGGAGCGTCGGGGTTGCCATCTGGATCCCCCCGGAATCCCGGGCAGACCCGGTGCATTGGGTCGTAGATCAGGAGGGGGGGCGGTGGGTGTCAATTCTGGTTGCCCTGGAGCTGGAGATCATCTTTATCTTGTGCATCTACGCCCCGCATACCGCGAGGGACAGAAGGGTATTCTTTGAGAGTCTAAAAGCACAAATCCCGGAAGGGGTCCCGATAATCATAGCGGTGACAGTTCGTAATCATAGGGGCTGATGGTGCTGCTCTTCGGTATGTTCACCATCATCATCATCATCGTTAGCCTGTTTTCATCAGATGTTGTTCTGCATCAGTTCTCATTGTCATCGTCTTCAGGGCGTTGTTATCGTCATCGACAAAATTTGACAAAATTCCAAGCAAATGATATTTGGTAAGTGTGTCATTAATCGGCTGGATTGGATCGTTCCTGGAGGGCTGAATGGTGGGAAGGGGGTGGGGGGAGCTCGATCCTGCAGAGGCATCACAAGGAGGGGGGTGAATGTATCAAAGAGGGTAGGGGCGGAGTAGGGGGTTGCTTTATTCCGGGGCAAGGACTGTGTGAGGGCCAACATCAGTCCCTGCGGAGGCGGAAAAGGGCAAGGGTTGGGGGGGCACGCTTTAGGTGGGAACTGCGTGCTCCTGGGGTGAGGGGGAGAGGATTGGTCCTATATTGGGGCCGAGGGAGGGTGGGTTACTCTCCTCGGCGAAGGCAGTGTAGGGCTGAAGGGGGAGGGGKAGGGGGAGGGAGGGGCGATCTCTCTCGAACAAATCTATCATCCAGCTCACCATAGTTTTTCATTTGCTTGCCTTTCAGGGAGGTGGTAGGAATAGGTGAGACCCGGCAAATCCACCCATGATCCTGGGAGGGGTGGTTGAAAAGTCAGTGGCCCTCGGAGACCGATGCTGGAGCAACGCTGGCCGGAGCCAGAGCCAGGTGGCGCAACTCTGTGACCTAGCCTAGTTGGGGTATGAGGCCTGGTAGAGAACTGGGGGGCTGTTTGCGGGGGCAGCCCCAGTGGTCATCGGGGGTCGTAACGGGAGCGATGCTGGCCGGTGCTGGAGCAAGTGGTGCAGCTCTGTAACCTAACTTGATGGGAGCGGTGAGGCCCGRAAGAGCTTCYGTTCGTGCGGATTCTAGCCATGACTGGTGGTGGTTGTAGGTGGATTGAGTAGGTTTCACCTATTCGTAGGACCTCTTTGGTAGGTTAGTGCATGAGTGATTGATATTCAGGATCCTTCCTCTGTTTTTAAATTTTATCGTGCTCATAGATGGATGGGTAGGCTGCATAGCGATCATCTTTAGCCGGAGCCGGGTAATGGCCCCGGTATCTCAAAGTTTTCTGCAAAAACTCTCTCAATATGTTTTTGAATGGGACGCTGGGCCCGGTTCCCAACACGTGTTGCTCCCCACGAATAGATTGGAGCATGTCCAATTCAAAAAAAAAAAAAAAAAAAAAAAAAAAAATGCAGCCCCGGATCGTTGGATGGACAGATGGAAGATACCCTCTCCGGCCCCAGCATACATAGAGGAGGACGAACGGATGTTGGAGGACTTATGCCTCTCTCTCAAAGTCTTTGACTCCTTCCGCAAGCTAAATCCCGAAACCTGACTCTTCTCATGCTCACGCAAGACCGGTTTGGACGCCCACTCGAGATCCAGAATAGATCTAATTCTGATATCGGAGGACATGGAAGGGGCGCTGCTGTTGGCCTCAATCCTACCCGCCAGCCCGTACCTGGGCCTGGATCACAAAATGTGCTCTGTTATTTTGTCCTTCCGCAAGAAACCTGACCACGGTCTTGGCTTTTACAAACTTAACGTGTCCACTCCGCATCCGGAACTACATTAAAGACTGCTGGGAGTTCTGGCGCACGGAAAAACAGCACATACCGTATGAAACAGTTTGGTTCAACAATGGTTTGCTATACCTGGGGAAAAAATGCAGAGAATATGCCAAGCTCTTAATGGCTCGCAAGAATCAACAAGAATTTGAAGTCCAGAACCGTCTCCATCAACTCGAACAGCAAGAGCAGGAAAACCCTCAGAGTCAAGAAGATCTTGTCAATCAGTCGGAGCTACACTCCCTACGACAGCAACTTCAGACTTTTGCATCACAACGTTGGGAAGGAACACACATCAGAGCACGATTGGCACCTCATGAAACAGAAGGGACCATGGACAAAATATTCTTTGCCCTGGCCCGTTCACGATCACACAGAACCGCGATAGAGGCGTTATATGTTCCGCAGTCAGGAATCAAGAAGTAGCGACCTCGACACCGCACTGGATGCAAATTGCAAGATCCTTTTTCAACGATCTGTTCACCTCCAGATGCGCCGGGCGGGAGGAGGCCGCTAGAGAAAAAGAGATAGCAGATTTTATGCAGCCAATGGTGAAGACCCTCTCGAACCAGCAAAGAGAACAACTGGACAGACCCCTATCAAAGGAAGAAATCTGGACAGCCCTGAAGCAGATGGAGGAAGTAAAAAACCCGGGGATCGACGGGTTTCCAACGAAGTTTTGGGAATTGTTCTGGACACTAATGGCCCCGGACCTCATGGGATTCTACCATCATGTATTGGAAACAGGGCACATGGGGGAACTGGTGGGTCAAGGGGTCCTTACCTTGCTTCACAAGAAAGGAGACCGGATGGACGTCAAAAACTACCGTCCAATAACCCTACTCACAGTAGTCTATAAAATGCTAGCTAAAGCCTTGGCAAACCACCTGATCCCAGTCTTGGAAGACATTATCCACCCGGCTCAGACGGGGTTTGTCAAAGGCCGTAGGATTCACGATATCATTTTGCTGGTCAACGAGATCCTTAAGCTAACACGGGAAGATAAATATAATGCCGCCGTGGTCTTCATCGACTTTGAGAAAGCCTACGACCATGTGGACTGGACCTTCTTAGATAGGTGCATGCAGAAAATGAATATCGGGCCAACTTTTCGACGCTGGACCGGAATTTTACACCACAACGCCACGACGAGTGCCCAGGTCAACGGTCTGATGGCACCAGCGATCTCGCTGCAACGCTCGGTCCGCCAAGGCGACCCCTTGGCCCCTTTCCTGTTTATCATAGTGATGGAGGCACTGGCGGCGAACCTCCGTACTAACGAGGATCTTCGAAAATTACAGATCTCAGCCATTCCTGAGGAGCCGATTCTCGTGTGCTTGATGTTTGCGGACGACCTCACAGTAATGGCGGACGCCACCCCCAAGAACATGGAAGAGATCAAACATTTGCTGGAGCGTTTCACGTCAGTCTCGCACATGACGGTCAACTGGGGAAATAAAACACTCGGATGGTGGATCCATCATCAAGGAGTGCGCCCGTCGGAACAGCCGCGGGTCAAATGGCTACCGGAAAACGCCCTGGTCAGAGTTTTGGGCATAATGCTGACGACATCAGGGAAACCAGCGTCCAACGACAAATGGATTCTGAAACCAGCACTGGAAAAACTGACTCGATGGAACGACAAGCACACATCCTTGATCGGCAGAGCTTTGGCCATCAATAACGCTGTCCTAGCGGCCCTCTGGTATAGGTCGGCCATTTGGGCCCTCAGTAAAGATGCGGTTAGATCACTCAAGAGGCAGGGCACCCAAACATTATTAGTAGAGTGGCTTGCTCGTCGGTGATCCAGCCGAAGGATAGAGGGGGGTTGGGCATCCTGGACCCGGTCATCCAGGTAGCTGCCCTGATGGTGCAAGGATCAGAAGACTTGTATTTACGCCGGACCTCCCCTGGTACGGCCTCGCACTCGAACAGTTTGCTAGATCGGCACCGCAAGCATCTCACGAAGTGGAAACCTTAACCTGGCTCGAGGACCGATATTGGTCCATACCACGGCGCCCTCGGGTTAACAGAGACTCTACCCGGGGAGCGGCGAGGAGCGACCTGGCCAAAGATGATTTCTGGCCCCGAGTGCTGGAGGCCTGGCGCCAACTACCGCTGCCAGAAAAACCCGCCCCGAACAGATGGGAAGAAGTGATGAGGCAACCTCTCTTTGACAACAGTTTAGACCCTCCTTGGGCCAGCTGGGTCAAAAACGGTATAGTGAGGATCAAAGACATATGGGACCCGGCGAGTGGGGATTGGAAGACAGCGCCACAGTTGAGGTATTGCCACGACATCAAAAAGAACCTCGAAACGCTGATCTTCGACATCCCTCTAGACTGGGTACGCACCCTTCGAAGAAGGTCGTTGCTAACAAAAGGAGACTGGGTCGCCACCCCGGAGGATGAGCAGTGGATTGGCCAGGTGATGGAAGTGCGGGCAGACGAAGCCTGGGTTAAACTCTTTCGAAAAGGCAAGGACAACAGACTTGCTGCACTCTCCCCGGAAACAGTAAGGTGGAGGAAGAACGAGGAGCTGCGCAGAATCAGAGTGCTCAGACATAAGCACGAATGGATTGCATACCGCCCTGGTTCCCCCCTCGCCGAACTTCCTTTCGACCCAGCGGAGTGGCATTGGGCGCCCGCACACAGATCACAGGCCAACCCGGACCTAGACCTTTTCAACTTATCTGTGAAGGCTACCTACCGGTTGCTGAGACCAAAAGTAAACCTTAAGGAGATGGTAAAAGCTCGCTGGCTAGCCCACTTGAACGTTAGCCGGGGGACCATTCGCCCGATTCGGTGGTTTTCGACCACGAGATCCAAGCCGGCCAAATTTGCGCCGCTGCAGTGGCAGATCGAACACCGCTGCCTCCTGACAAACAATTGGCTGGTAGATTGCACGTCCCTGGAACAGAAGGGTCTCGCACTCCCATGGTGCAAATCATGTCAGAATG
Organism: Chara braunii; assembly: GCA_003427395.1. NCBI lineage: Eukaryota > Viridiplantae > Streptophyta > Charophyceae > Charales > Characeae > Chara > Chara braunii. The sequence continues at coordinate 357,036 of BFEA01000433.1, forward strand.
CCTTCCCGTCTCGAAAGATCCTGGAAACCATTGAACACATCTTTTTGCAGTGCTCGGGGGCGGTCCTCACTTGGCGCTGGTGGGACATAATATGGAGCCTTCTGGGCACGGAATCGAACTGGCCGTGGGATTGGAGGGCCCTGCTTTGTGAAGCATGGTCCTCCCCCACAGACAGCGAGTTTGAGAACAATATGTTCAAGATCGGACGGAGAGCGGTTCTCTGGGCCCTTTGGAGGAAGCGTTGCACTTACACCATCGAGGGGGTCCGAATGGAGGGAGAGGAAGTCACGGAAACAATTAAACTGTACATTGAACAAGATCTCCTCTCAAGATGGCAGAAAGTAAAGAACCAACTACAGAAGTATCACCAGAAAAAAGACATCACACAAGCAATTAATCAATTCTCAGGGGACTGGCTGGGCAGCGAAAATGGAGGTTGGATTGCCTACATCCGATGGGAGGGCGGTCAGTCCCCGCGCGGACAGGAACAGATGGATTTCAAGAGAGATTACTGCATTATCTTCAGAGAATGGACGAAGGTGGACCCAGGCGTGCCGCTGCACCCATCTTCAGATTTTTCGGACCCATTTCCCCCCCATCGGCTTTCATTGGTGGACATGCAGTGGTATGGCATAGATTAAGAGTCTGCTTGCATTGGAGGGATCGGAGGTTCCGGGGTAACAAATGAAGCCCAATGATTGCTCTAGAGACACACACAGTTTTCGACAGCCGACAGGCTGACAGGAGCAACCAGGGGCAGAACAGGTTCACAAAGGCTACACAAGAACTTAGCCACAAACAGGCTAACTTAGGCAGTGGTGAGGGGGGGTACATCCTTCCCGAGGGAAGTAATCAATGCCGCCCGCTCGGGCCTCTCAATCGTAATGGGGAGGAGCGTGGAGTGTGTCAACAATGTAATACCTTCTGACTTGCTGGGGGAATAGGAACCGGACTGTTGCTCCCCAAAATGGTAGGAGCCAGAACCCAGAGGTTCTGAATTTCAAAAAAAAAAAAAAAAAAAAAAAAAAAAGAGTTTGGGTGTCTTTTCTCTTTTAGGAACTGTATCTTTCGTGTGTCCTTTCCTGGTCTGTTCCTTTAGGCTCTTTCTTACTTCCGCTTTACTCTTGTTCGACAGTACTTAAGATTGTTCGTCTATTTGCTCCATCCCTTTCCCTGCGGCTCGACAAGACCCCTGATGATTCCGGTGTGGCGGCCGGATGAAACGCAGCGTAGGGTCGCTGCGCCAGCTCTTCATGTTCGATTATTTTGGCGGTGTTCTGACGAATATATTTTCCGCCTATTCGGTCGCGTTTCGGGATTTGGAGTGTTCCTCTTCTTCTTCTCTATCCATCTTTCTTTCGTCTTTCCCTCCCTCTCCCCCTTTCTACTCTCTTCCTTTCTCTTTTCTATGCATGAGAACTTGGCCTGTTGATTACATATCGTCCGTTGGATGACTTGTATTATCCAGCCTTTCGCGTTGTAACCGCCGTAAAAATTGCATTACGGTAGTGTGGCTGCGTTGTGTACTTCTGCATTAGTCACCGACTTATGCTCTCTCTCTTTTTTGTCTTTTTGTGTCCTCTATTCTCTTATCTCTCCTTTTCTTTAACCTGTTGACTTTTCCAACATGGCGGCACCGAATCGTGACGGATGTTTCAATTGTGGTCAAGTTGACCACTGGTCACGGGAGTACCCGAACCCGAGGCGGCCGCGTCCGCCAGTGGCAATTGGAGCGAATGCGCAGCCACTTTTGGCACTTCCTCCCGCTGCACCTCGAGTCGCTGCTGCTCCAGCCACACCCGCTGCTGTGAATACGTACAGTGCGGCTCCACGTACTGGTTGGTGGACCAGAAATCAGCAAATTCTGGATAAGTGTAATGCGTTTGTTAGTAAGCTCGAGGACAAGGAACGTAGCGAGCTGGAGGAAAAGGAAAGGCAGGAGAAGCAACGAGAGACTGAAGAGGCGACTGAGAAGACGCGTAAAGAACGTGAAGCCTTTGAAGAACAAATGGGCATGAGACTGGAGCGCAAGCTTGCTCCGCTGTGTGAAGCTATTTTGGGGAAGGGCGTTGACAAAGCCTGCTCCAACACAGGTAATGACGAGTTGAGTCGTTTGCGTCGTGCAAATGAGGTGTTGCGGGCAAAGTACGGTATCAAGGAATCTCTACCGTCGACGGTGCTAATGGATAGAATGCAGAAGGAGAATGATGAGCTGAGGAGGCAAGAATCACAATTAAAGCAGCAGATGGAAGGGGATCTTGCCGCGCTGCGATGGGAGATCAGTGACTTAAAGGACAGCCGAGAAATTGCTGGCAAGAGTGAGCGTATGCGGCGAATTGATGAGCTCCGTGCGGAGATGGAAACCCTGCGCAAGAAGAATGAAGAATCAGAGGAAGTCGCACATCTATGGAGGTCCGAGGCGTTGAGGCCTGGCAATAAACGAGGGAGCATCAATATCTCCACACCTGCTAGCGAAGGACGTGGTGCTGTGCGGGCTCGGGTTATTGAGACACCAGATGAGAACAAGCTGTTGAGGGATAAACTTCGTGATATGGAAGAACGTCGCTGGTGTGACCTCACTGAGGTCGAAATGTTGAAAGAAAGGAGGAGGGCTACGGCTGAGGTAAAACGAATTGAGGCGGAGCCTGAGCTTGCTGGTCTTCGAGAGAAAATGAGTCAGTTATCTACGGACAAAGTGGCTGCTGGCACACCGATGGAGCATGGTACTAATATGAAAGAAAAGATGGAAGAAGCTGGAAAGTTGGGCTTTCGTTCTATAGGTAGGGGACGTATGAAGATGACGCCGGGGAGATTGCCACGACCAGGAGATAGCGCGATAAAGATTAACGATCGGTTTATGTTCCTGCAAGATGAGAGGAAGCGTTTGAAGGCGCTAAAGAAGTCGGGCCTCAAATCTCTCTGTCATGAAGTTGGGATCAATTACAAAACGGTCGATATTACCACCGAAGAATTGGCGCAACTGAATGCTACCAAGATGTTTGGTGAGTGTAGCGATCAACAAGGGAAGGATGGCACGGACAGGGATCGGGGTAAGGCGTCATCGTCAAGAGACAGCAACGCTGCGGTGGTTGAAGAAGTTCCGTCAGATTCCACTTGATGGGACTCCCGAAGCGAGGCTTTGTATTCGAGGTGTGCAAGGGCTTGTCGTGACTACCGTTCACGTTCTGTTCAGTCTTTAAGGCAGATATCTTTCAATGCTTTCTTCCAGGTCATCGTTTTTATCTTGATCCTGCATGGTGCTATTCCCTGGGCAGATAACTTTCAGTCATACTTGCTGTCAATGGTGGAGGCGGGTGGTGACCTCTTTCACTGTAATGGTCCACTAGTCTATGTCATCCTTTCTCCTTGGCACAAACACGTATATGTTGGTTCTACTTCTCGATCATTAAATGTCAGGTGGGGGGAGCATGTCTATCGGGCCACTAGTGACAAAGTTGTTGAGCAAGGGGATAAAAATCAAATAATGTATAATTGGTCGAGACGTTGTGGGCCTGAGCACTATGTCGCGCTGCCTTTGTTTAGATGTACGGATGCGGATCTGCTACCCCTAGAGAGACTTACCATCAGACGTACTAATCCTTTCCTCAACTCCCGCGATAGGCCTAAGCGTGCTCAGAAGTGTAGACCGGGTAAGCGGGAGCGTGCTAAATTAAGACGTCAACATGCTATTCAACACGATGTGGTGGAATATAACAAGGCTAAACATATGCACTTATGCTTTTTGTTGGAGGATGGGACGAGGTCGGCTAGTTTGATGAGAATGCTGCATGATGCTCGTGAGAGGGGTAAGAAGGAAATCACTGTGACGTGTGACGGTGGTGAATCACTTCTGGATCATTGGAAACTTCTGAAAAGGTGTTTTTGAAATTCGATTGTGGAAACATGCTTTGGTACAGCGGTTTTGAAGAAATGTCGGGGTTGGTTGACACGTGGCGTTACGTTGAAGCTCAGTAGTATCTCGTACTTTTGCTCCATGCCGTTGTGTCTGAAGCCTACCTTACTCAGTTTTCTGAAAGACCCATGTACTAGGATCTGCCTTTCTAGTAAAGGGTTTTGACGATTTGGTTTGGTTGTATGCGGGCATTCGTGGTTTTCATGAAAAACGTACCCGGTACACATTGCGGTGCCTCTTGTCTGGTGCCATCAGTAAACGCTTTGGTATTAATGTGCGTGCTCGCTTGGTTGTAAGAATCACTTTCGACTTAGGACTGAAAAAATCTGCTATTCGTAAGCTGTGCTCTCTGCTGGTTGAAAGTTTGGACTTGCCCTCTGTTCTAAAGCAAATGGTGGCTCGCAGGATGAGAGTGGTCTGGGTAAGGAACCGCAGCAATGGGGATGTTCTTTTCAATTTTAGGACAGCTTCCAGATTGACCGAGTTTGCATGTTGCTGTGATGGCACGGATGCGTCGTTTCTAAGAGTCAGCGGACGTGTGTTTTCGATTATCTTCCGCAGGTTTTGTTCCACCTTTTCTTAGGAATTCCAGTAATATTCCCAAGCCAGATAGGACAAGTACACGAGGTGGTTTGGTCCGGCAGATCGTTACCTCGTTTGCGGAGATTTCCTTTCTGCCCGCGGTTGATGTGGCTATGTTCGATAAGAATGCGCTGGCCTCATGTTTCACTAAGTCGGAAGTACATGCCATGGATGATGGTATTTGCTTATCGGAAGTTCTTCAGTGGAATACCAAATTTGGTAAATTAGTCCGTTGCCCAATCGATCACAATGCTGGGGATACTCTAGTTTGTTGCCCTACAGTATATCGATATATTATGAACTCTCTCTTTTTGCAGAACCCGGGTTTTGTGCATTGTGGGAGTGAGGAGGAGGTAAGCAGGCAAAGTGCAAAGAAGTACAAAAGCTTGGGTTTCGAAAAAGTCGGCAAGTGGAAGGAGGGTAAATTGGGACAGACATACTCCATACCTAAACACAAGGATATTTCCAAGTGGCGGCCGATCTGCCCGTCGCATTCAGAGTGTGGGGTCATTGCTAGTAAGATGGTTGCATGTGCTATTAATCAGTTGCTCTGGGATCTGCCTGCGGATACTAATTTCAATCTACGTAGCATGGCTGACCTGGCGGGCACTATGCGAGGAATCAACAACAAACTCGAGGAGGGGGAGAAGTTCAATTGCGCGGCCTACGACATCAAAGAGATGTTCTGTAATCTGCCGCATGAATCGATATTGAATGTTGTTTACTGGGTGGTGGACTTCTGGGGCCTGAAAGGTTTCACTGGTGTGTTGGTCAAAAATCGTGGTAAGGGTGCTAAATTGCAGCAAGGCAAAGCGCAGATGGGCTGGAGTTCGATCTCTTTCAGTACTATTGTTCAGTATGTACGTTTGAACTTGGATCCACGTTTTTTAAGGCATGTGGTCAAGTTCTAAAACAGGAGGTGGGCATACCTATGGGCAAATCATCAAGTCCGTCCCTTGCATGCTTACTCTGTGCCTATAATGAGTTCACTTTTCTTTCGTCCTTGGGATGTGATCGACGCCTAGTCCACGTTATTCGCATGGTCGATGATGTGACCGTCTTCATACATTGTCGAGAGGATGACATGGGTTCCCTTGCACGTGCTTTTGTCATTCTATCCAAATTTAGGCTCTGCTATGACAAGAAGCTCAAGCTTGAACTTACTAGTAACAGTGGTTGCTGGGATTTCCTGGGTTGCGTGATGCAAGCGTTTGAATGGCCTAACGGGGTGCAATGTGTGGCACTTCATAAAAACCAACGGAGTTATCGTGAGGCGGTCCTGTGTTTTCAGAATTTGCAAGATTTTGGTTCGTACTGTTGTCGACAGCAAAAAATGGCTGTTATTGGAGCTTGTCTCCACAGGGCAAAAACTTTCACTACTATGGATGGGGCAGAAGTGGCTTTTCTGCTCACTTTGAAGATTGAGTTAAGAAAGCGGGGTTTTCCGGATGTATATTTTGACAATGCTCTCAGCAATTTTTCTCAAAAATTTGGGGGCATCTGGACTGATTGGGTAGACTATCTTACCGGTTGGGATAGGCTTCGGTTGGCGGTTGGTCCGAGTCCCTGCTTTTTGTTTTGTCTGCGTACTACAAGACCCGTTGGGGGTTCGAGTCCCCGTTTTGTTTTGTTTTGTTTTTGTTTTTGTTTTTGATCTAAGTCTCGGTATTTTCTTGGGTACTATGGTACGTGTTGAGGGTTCGAGTCCCTGTTTTGCGTTTGTTGTTTTCCCAAGTATCGTGGGGTACTTGTCACCGGTGGTTCGCAGGGTTACTGTCGAAAAGGATCTTACCTGCACTTTAGGACTAGGTCATTGAGTTTGGGTGTCTTTTCTCTTTTAGGAACTGTATCTGATGTACTTTCGTGTGTCCTTCCCTGGTCTGTTCCTTTAGGCTCTTTTTTACTTCCGCTTTACTCTTGTTCGACAATACTTAAGATTGTTCGTCTATTTGCTCCATCCCTTTCCCTGCGGCTCGACAAGACCCCTGATGATTCCGGTGTGGCGGCCGGATGAAACGCAGCGTAGGTTCGCTGCGCCAACTCTTCATGTTGATTATTTTGGCGGTGTTCTGACGAATATATTTTCCGCCTATTCGGTCGCGTTTCGGGATTTGGAGTGTTCCTCTTCTTCTTCTCTATCCATCTTTCTTTCGTCTTTCCCTCCCTCTCCCCCTTTCTACTCTCTTCCTTTCTCTTTTCTATGCATGAGAACTTAGCCTGTTGACTACATATCGTCCGTTGGATGACTTGTATTATCCGGACTGTCCGGTGATGTCCGGATCACCGGACAGTCCGGACCGGTCCAGACACTGGTCCGGTAGACAGTCCGGAAGTGTCGGGATCCGAGGTTACCATGGGCGGGACGCCGTTCGTTTTGCAGAAATAAAAATAAAACCCGTAGTTTGCGGCTGCAAACCAGCAGGTAGACTCTGTGGGCTTGATTAGACTGACGACACAACATTATTGCGCAGACCGTCTGACACAACTGACATACCACTTTGGACTGACCGCTTCGACTGCACTGACACTAGATCTGACATGGCAGACTATGACAGGACAGATCAACAGGCAGAACGGACACCGCTAACCATGGTAACTGAGCGGACGTCTGGACCGGTTTCCAGACACCCCCAAACATTATGTAGAGGTCCGGTGTCCGGTCCTGGACGTCCGGAACCGGGCCCCCCAACGGAAAATCAGGAAAAAAAAAGGGGCCGTCAAGGACATTTTTCGGGTCCTCGGCGGCCCCGGAAAAATACTGGGCCGATTTTTGAGTCTTTTCGCCCTACCGGACATCGGTCGAAGGCCGGACCCACCACTGTTATGATTCTAGTTGTTTGTTGTCTGAAGACCAACACTCGCTCACATAGATTTCCAGGTATGCCTATACATACACAGAAGGAAGGGGAGAGGATAGGAGTATCACACCGCACAGGGAGAGATAAACACAGCGGGAGACTTGACCATGCGCTATGATAGGGTACACTGAAAGTGCAATTCACTCCACTCAATCCTCACAACCAGTCATAAAGAAAAGCCGAGTAGATCACATCCAGGAAACAATGAAACGATGATAGTCCAAACCTAGTATCACACTCTTTACTAAACTCAGAGTCTTGAATTGTCAGGATAACCTCAATACTACAGTGCGCTGCTCAGAAATGAGCAGCGCTTCACTCCCCAACCCTGAGTAACCACTCGTGACACCCCTGAGCCCCTGAAACATAAAGGGCGACCCAGATACAGCCTCCAAAGGGAGGTGCCGCCCTGAAACAGGCCTTTGAGGCCAAGTGCCACTCAGAGGATGAAGAAGAAGACCAGCGCCACAACATCGGATGATGACGAAGTGTCGGAAGACTTCCCGGATGGAAGTCTACAGCAGCGCCACCAACTTTGACAAGATGACCTCTGAGGAAGAAGCTGCAGCTATGGCTGCAGCGCCACAACCCTGCAACCCCACTCCGGAGGAGGGTCCAGCATGGCACCAACTTCTCTCGCCTCCAGCAGACCTCGATAACATAGACCTCTGACAGCCCCTACGTGCGCTGGCAGAGTACAACGCAGGTCCCAGCTATGGTCGGCGCTCCTAACGTCTGGCTATGTCTGTCTCCTTCCACTCTGAGACGTCACCACTTCCGGTTCACGCGTAGCATAGCAGCGATGTACTCGGTACCAGTTGCAAAAAAGCCCTTTCACGATTTTCCCATCACTGTCCTGAACCAGCAATCACACGCAATAATTGCAAATCCTACGTCAATAATTGACAGGATGCAGTCTTGGACTGGTTAGTGATGATTGATAGTTAGACAGAGTGACTAATTACTAATCAACACTAATCAGTCCAAGACTGCAGAGGCCTGTTTCAAGGTGGCGCTTCCCCTTGGAGGCTGTATCTGGGTGGCGCTTGATGTTTCAGGGGCTCAGGAGTGTCACGAGTGGTTACTCAAGGTTGGGGAGTGAAGCGCTGCTCATTTCTCAGCAGCGCACTGTAGTATTGAGTTTTTTTTTTTTTTGAAACACGCCCCCACCAGTGTTAGTGGTGCTGATAAGAGCAGACACCACTAGCACCTAGGGAGAGGCTCCATCTATTGGTGGGGAGCATCACCTGCTGGGAAACGGGCCCAGCGTCCCATATACAGATTGAATTTGATTCCTGCCAGCATTGATTACCCTGACCTCCAGGGGATTGACTGAGCAGGAAGCAGGACGATTCGAGACTCTGAGTTTTATAAACAGTGTGATACTGGGTTTGGACTATCATCATTTCATTGTTCCTGGATGTGATCTCCTCGACTTTTCTTTATGATTGATTCTGAGGATTGAGTGGAGTGAATTGCACTTTCTGTGTACCCTGTCATATCACACAGTTAAGTCTTCCGCTGTGTTTATCTCTCCCTGTGCGGTGTGATACTCCTATCCTCTCCCTTCCTTCTTTGTATGTATGGGCATATCTCGAAGTCTATGTGAGTGAGTGTTGGTCTTCAGACAACAAACAACCAGAATCATAACACCACAGTCTGCGCAGACTCAGGTGGGACGGCGGGAGGCAGGGCCAGCACTTTCAAACCGGCCGTTTTTGAATCTCGTGGGCGCGCTGTTCAGAAGCCGCCAGCTGCTGCCCGTCACGTTCCCCCTGCAGCCCCGCAGCCATCCACGAGGAAGCCGCCATCGCCGACGAAACAGCCAGCCGCCGCCAACGTCCAAGAAGCAGGTTCGTCTCTCTCTCTCTCTCTCTCTCTCTCTCTCTCTCTCTCTCTCTCTCTCTCT
>BFEA01000433.1:399644-416800 GCA_003427395.1 Chara braunii
TCTCTCTCTCTCTCTCTCTCTCTCTCTCTCTCTCTCTCTCTCTCTCTCTCTCTCTCTCTCTACGTTACCTGAAGGTCCTGCTTGTGGGAAGACTGGAAGTAACTGTTCGAGGCATGTACTTTTTTTTTTTTTTGGGGGGGGGGGGCGTTCTCAGAAGTTGATACCCTATACCCATAGTAGAACACATGTGCCTTGATTACGAATACAACGCACTCCATGTGTTCTATTCGTAAATAACGCATGTGCGTTTTGTTCGGGGGAAGACTGTAGGCATAGAGGATAGGCTGAGTGCTGTTGTGTGGGGCGACTGGAGGTCGGGATAGGAGGAAAGGGAGTACTTACCTGATGGCACACTCGATTGGAGCTGGACTGTAATGTGTTACCTGCAGGACATCATCAGCTCAAGGACGCCACCTTTGAGTCTCTCACTGTGCCTTTCTTCACAGCCTTCCTATAGGATTGACCTGAGCTTTCCGGCATGTCCTGGCTGATTCCAACATGTAGCATTAATCCTGCCCCATTGAAAACAAGCTAATAAGCATCACAGGCTTTCGCGATTTACGGTCGATGATCTAGTCTGCGTGAAGTCTAACAAATTTGCACGTGAAGTAGCAGTGTACAATGGACCATGGAGAGTTCTAGATATCATAGGAGACACTGGCGGTCCCTTCTATACAATGGATGTCCCTCCTCAACATCGCACTTATGTAGTCTTCCATGCCTTAAAGCTGTTGCCTGTGAACTCCATAAAGTCCTGCCCTTCATGCAGGTCAATGATCCCACCTGACATGGATGGCGTCTACGACATTGACCGAACAGCGTATGGAGTGAGAAGGAGAGAGCGAGGGGAGAGGGAAAGGAAGACATACCTGCTTAGGTGGAGTGAGAAGGAGAGAGCGAGGGGAGAGGGAAAGGAAGACATACCTGCTTAGGTGTTGGTGACAGCGGCCCTAGTTGCTGGAGCTCAAGAGTCCTGTTTTATATAATTTCAAGTTCTCAAATAATTTTCAAGTGTGTTCATATCGTGTGAATCTTGCCAATTGGGTGTGAGGACTTGCATGTTTATGTGATTCGGGGATGAATTCAGTAGAATTCGTCTACCATGGCTGGGGTCTGCCTTTGAAATTTGAGGTTCAATTTCTTCTGGAAGGTTCTTAGAGATGAAAACAGGGTTTGGCTTTGTCAGGTGATCACAAGGGATACAGCTGCCTAGTTGGCAGCAAGAAAAAAACATTTCTTTTGCAGTGAGGGTGTCAGAATTGACTAGCAAAAGCTAGATGGCCCGACTTGCCTGTTTGGCCAGTAGCCTAGTGGGAAAAGGGAGCACTGATATGAATATCAGAAAGGAGCTGTAACAATATGCTGTTGTGATATGGAGGATGCAGGGAAATAGTATCTCAGGAGCCTTACTCATTGGCAGCTGATGTTTGGGCACTTGGCATAACATTGTTCACCTTCATTACTGGTACTCCACCATTTCAGGTCTGAACTGTTTCTTCTTTCCTCCCTCCCTGCTTTCCATCTCTCACTCCCTCTGCTCCTCCCTCCCTTCCTCGTGCCCTCTTTTCCTCCCTCCCTGCCTCCCAGCTTCTTGCATTTCTTTTGTTTCTTCCTCCCTTCCTCCCTTGCTTTACCCCTGTGTCCCTCCTCACTTACTCCTTTGCCTCTCTTGCTCCCTTGAAACTCTGCTGAGAGAACAAAATGTTCATGGCGAATTCGCCGATTTGTCACAAAAACCTAAAGCTTCCAGGCGGTGAATCACTTTCCGGATATCAACTAGTAAAGTGATGTGACCTATCTCCTTATTCCATCTCTCGCTCTGTTTCCCCATACCTCCATGCCTCTTTCTCTTCGTCCCTTCTTCATCACATCTGTGACTCTGTCCCTTCATCCATCCCTCTGTCCCTTCCCCCCCCGCTCGGTCTCTTCCTGCATCCGTCCGTGCCTCCTTCCCATGTGGAAAATTGTAGATGTTGTCCTGGCAAAATTGCATTATAATCCTAATGTCGGTTGAGTTTGACCAGAATTCAAGCATTTCTGGATCTGTAAAATGTGATGCCCAGCCAGCAATCCAGTAGCAATGTAGCAAATGATCATGATGAAGCTGAAGAAGCTAATGGAAGCTTCTTCGTCCCTTCTTCGTTACATCTGTGACTCTGTCCCTTCATCCATCCCTCTGTCCCTTCCCACCCCACTCGGTCTCTTCCTGCATCCGTCCGTGCCTCCTTCCCATGTGGAAAGTTGTAGATGTTCTCCAGGCAAAGTTGCATTATAATCCTAATGTCGGTTGAGTTTGACCAAGATTCAAGCATTTCTGGATCTGTAAAATGTGAGGCCCAGCCAGGAATCCAGTATCAATGTAGCAAATGATCATGATGAAGCTGAAGAAGCTAATGGAAGCTTCAAAGTTCAAACTTGACAATTTTTTTTACATGAACTGTTTGTGGTGTGCATAATTGCAGAGCAATGCCGTTGCCCAGACGTTACAACGGGTTCGCAATGCTGACCTTCAGCTTCCCCAACACATGCCACGAGATGCTGCCGATCTCATCTCACTATTGCTTCAAAAAGTAAGTCTTTGTCGTAGAATGCCTGTGACACTATGGTTGGGCACTATGTTATTTTGGACACAATTGGAAGTGTGGCAATTTTTCTGAAACAAAAGGAACATTCCATCTTTGTCTTTTCCCTTGTCACTGTTGTCAGAATGTTTATAAATTGTGCATGTCATCTTTGCGAAGCGCCTTGGCAATTTTTCCTGTATGATTCTGGTTTTGATTGATGTCCAAAAGGGTGAACGAAAAGGGGTTGAACCACCAGTATGGGGACCCTTCAAAGCTTGCAACCGTATACGCGGAGGCTGGGCTTTTGATGTACCAGCCTGCCTGTGCCCTGTTAGATGCATACTCAATGGGAAAATTTTCCTCACGAGAAAATCAGCCGTCCTGGTACTGGTGGCTTAAAGACTGAAGAGTCTGTTGCACTGAAAGAGAATCACTGAGGTTGATTACTTGTGTTCTGAGTCCTATGTCGGATGTTGTGGGAAAGTAATCAGAGTGTTATCATGTGAGTCGGCTGGAATGCCTCTCTGGTCTTCTTTTCAAAATCAAAACTTGCCTGTCAACAGGTGGATTAGAGTGCATGCTTGGCTTTGAATGTGGCTCACCTCTTGTGGACTGCAGTGTATCCTCATCTATTAAACCATTGGTACCTCCGAGCCTTTTTTAGCTGATGTGGATTCCCTCTGTGCGCCGAAAGAAAAGAACATCCATGGAGGTGTTTTCTGTTTTGCTTGCCTGGGGCTGTGAGCCATTTTGGTCGGGTAGCACTCTTCATCCGAAGAACCTGTAATGTTGCATTTTTTATTCTGAAGTTTCGCTAAGAATTGCGTATCTACATGACTATAAAATAATTATATAACCGCTCATACCGCAAGTGATAGAGTTGAGACTTTATTTTAAGATTTATTTAAAGGAAGTGGGCTGCATGGTTGGGCAAGGTACGTGTGGTTTATATTTGAATGTGGTTCAGGTGTCAGTCTTGTGCAAGGAATATGAGCGAGAGCGATAGACAGAAACCAAGTTGCAAAATCACTAAGTTGTCCAGATAGTGATGTACCAAGCAGAGAGCACAAATGCACCAAGATACCACCCAAATAAGAGCAATACAATGAACTCGTGTGCCAATGTCAACGCTCTCTGGCCACACCAACACAGTATCCAATGTCGCTCCTATAGTCTGGCGCCCAGCCTACACTACTCAGCCTATCTATCCTATCTACATTCAAGCAACAGGATCACTTCGATGTCGAAGACCAATGTACATGATGTCAATACCAATGCAGACAGCCAAGATACACCGGGTACGTTCTCTCTCCTGCCCTCATCATTCCCTGTCTCCCCTGCATGCGCCTCCTACCCGAAGACCACCATCACCATCACCTGCCTGCGCCCCAGCAGCCCGTCTATGGCCGCCGTGCGCCCACTGCCTCAGCAGCACCCTTCTCACCTCAGCGCCCGTTGTCGGAGGGCGCGGTGTCCCAGCCGTCCTCTGTGTACCAAGTCCCTGCTTGGTACCAGCCTCCTGCTCCGACGTCACGGCCTGTAGGCGTGTCCCCGAACTTCTACGACCCCTAGTACCCGGGCTGTGTCCGACCAGGACTGGTCCTGTTGGTGCCTGCCTCAGCAAAAGGAGGGTGCGCCACAGGACTTTCCTTTGGTCCACGCAGGCTTGGCGCCCTGCTGTACAGCAGAGCACTACCGGCCTGCAGCCGTGGTAGCCGCCGGGCTCGCCCTGGGACGCGGAGGTAGAGGGTCCGGCGTGGGCTTTTCTACTGCACGCCGAGTACCTCTCCACCAGGTTATGGGTTAGGTGCACGGGGAAGAGGTCATTGTCAAAGGGAGGGAAGGGAAAAAGGAAAAATAAAACGTCAAATTTGAACCATAGCTACGCCGGACCGGACACCGGACCGAATTTGGACCCCGGACCCCGGAGCTCCCGGGCCCTTCCGGAGTTCCGGGAAACCGGAATATTCCGGAATATCCGGACCGACCCGGACCCCCTGTCCGGATTCCGGTCCGGATCCCCTATAGTGTCCGGAAAAACAACTACACCAAAAAAAAAAGGCTGTACTCCTACTCCTCCCCCTCCTCCTCCTCGTCGTAGCTATGGTGCAAGGGGTGTGTGTGTGTACAGGGCCTAGCCACGCCATGCGCAAATTAGTGATGTGGCACATATGCACTTCCTTTTTTTTTTATTTTTTAAAGGGGTGTGTGTGTATATGGGGGGGAGAGAGAGAGAGAGAGAGAGAGAGAGAGAGCAACCTCAGCAACGGGTCCCCTTAACACGGATCAGACGGCCCATGCAGGCCATCTGAAGGGTCCTCGCAGCCATGTAGTGCGAAACCCCCACAAAATCGAGGCAGGCAGCGCATATGAAGTAGAGCACGAGCTGGCCGAATATATAGTCAAGATTCGAGTTCAGGTCTGTGTTTCAGCAGTTATGGGTTGCTCGCGTAGCTAGGCCCTGTTGATCTCTGGCATTCTCTGCAGGTGATTCTAAGGGCTTGGCTGCACTACTCACGAAATGTGCAAAATTAGAATGAATCTTCTGCAGAACGTGGAATAATACGTGTTTTGTCTTTTGTGCATTTGGTGAGTAGAGGCCCTTAGGGCCACTGCATGTATTCCTAAGAAAAGAAAAACGAGAAAAGAAAACAAAAACGAGAAAAGAAAACAAAAAGGAGAAAAGAAAAGGAAAACGTGAGAAGAAAAGAGAAACGAGAAAACAGAGAAATAGTGACCCATAATGCACAGACCTGAATTCGAATCCAGACTATATATTCTCTGGCCACGCTCACGAAGTACAAGTTTGAATTGTACCTCTGCATGACGTAGGATCCTGACTAGTATGCTGTAGGGATCCTACTGAAAAGAGGCTGGACCCAACTAGGACAGTTTTGGGGTATGGTGTGGCCCCGACTTTTCTCCCTCTTCCTTTCTGATTTTCAGAAGCGAGGGGAATGTTTGGCCACCCCACACTGTCCTTTCAACTTTTTCATTTTTTTTTTTTTAGTGCGCCGCTGCAAGTATGAAAAAAAAACAAAAAAAACAAAGAAACCAAACCCCCTCGTTTTCTGGGCCGTCTGGATCGTCGGTGAGGGTGGTAAAAAATAAGGCACAATTTTTTTTTTGGGCGGCCCAGGGCGTGAACAATCGCCCCCGACCACCTAAAAAAAAATTGGCCATTGGGCTAGGGCCCTCACATCCGGACCAAGATCCAGACCCGGACCCCGGACCCCGGACCCCGGACCACGGACGGTCCGGATCCCTGTCCGGTGGTCCGGATCGTAGCCATGATTTGAACCGGCGTTTTAGTTCGGAAAAAATCCGGTGGCTTCAGGCCACTGTGATGTTACGATTTCTTTACCTTTTCTGATTTTGCTACTACTACTATTATTATTATTACTACTACTATTAGTATTATGATTTTAGAGTCTCCTACAGGCTTCTCCAGCCAGTCGTTTTGCAGGGCCGGCGGTTCAAATTTGAACTGAGGTCGCCACTGGATGGCCTAGACTGGCCCGACTTTTCGTTTTCGCCTCACGGCTGAATCGCTTGGCACAGTGTCGCGCAGGAGGGGTCCAAAAGAGGGGCAGCCCGCGGCCGCTTTGGTAGGAGGCTTATCACCCCTTGTGGAAGGTCATAAGCCCCCTCCTTACCATCGGACGCGGGTACCCGCCAGGGATAGATCAGTAGCTCGTTTTTGAGTGGAGGGTCGGTATCCCATTATGGGACTACTGCGTCAGGCCCGGATCACTTCACCTCCAAGGCGACCGTTGGGGCTCCGGCTCCGCTGTCCTCCTTGGCTCTACTTGCCTCACGGAATTTTTGGAAAGTAAATGTTTCTCCTTCATTTGTTTTTTATTTTTCTTTTCTTATTTTATTAGTTTATGAATTACAAAATTACTAAAATACGGAACGGTCAGAGTTGTCTGACCCCCTCGTTTAGAGCGTCGGGATCACGGTGAGCGGCGATCCTATAAAAGAGAGAGGGGGCGAACCTCTGGATATCCAGGCATGAGCAGTCTTGCCGCGCTGGTGGGGGACACCCTAAAGGGGGAACTGTGCTATGGCATGGGTGTGAGGGAGTCCTGCTTGCGCGTGTGTGCGTTGAGGCCTGACTATTCCGGAAGCGGGTAGCCTAGTGTTAGTTGTCTGTTTGGGGGAGCGCAAACATGGTACGGAGCAATGGGCTGCACGACTACAGGCCGACACACCTTCAGTTCACTTGGAAGTGGGAGCGGATGTTCAGGGAGGGGCCTACTGTGACTGCAATCCTAGACTACAGCCATTGCAACCAGGAGGCAAGGCTGAAAATCAACGTTGAAGGGGGAAGGGAAGAGAGAATGAGGGCCGACCAGAGGCTGCAGCTGGCCATCACGGAGGCTAAGGACCGAGCGGAGAGGAGGTGCAGAAGAGACGGGGTT
This sequence comes from Chara braunii, assembly GCA_003427395.1. Taxonomy (NCBI): domain Eukaryota; kingdom Viridiplantae; phylum Streptophyta; class Charophyceae; order Charales; family Characeae; genus Chara; species Chara braunii. The sequence continues at coordinate 406,633 of BFEA01000433.1, forward strand.
ACAAACGAGCTGAGGGTTACTGTTTCCTACCTGGAGGAGGAGACTTCGGCGGACACAGTGGAGTGCGAGCAGCGACACCTGGACCGCGATTCGGAAGCGGAGAGCGAAGCCAGTGACCGAGAGACTGATCTCCAGTCTTGGAATAGACCAGGCCAGGTTCGCAAAAACCACCCACGGGCGCGACCAGTTGAGGACGGTCCAGAGGCCAGCTCGCGACGGGGGCGTAAGGGTTGAGCCCGTGCAGTGGGACCCGATGAGAGAGAACACGCGCATGAGGCGGTGACAGTGAGGGAGGTCTGAGAACCAGCGCGTTTTGGAGGAGGGGCCCTGTAGAGAGTTGCCCCGAGGTTAGCTCAAGGCAACGGGGAGGTTAACACAAAAAAGAGAACGGGGGCTGAGAAGAGAGAGAGCGACCCAGAGGCCAGTTCGGGTAGACACGAGGGCTGAGTCACGAGGCGGTTACACGTGGGAGGTGAGCTATGCGGCACAGGTGTGAGCCTGCGAGAAGGGGGAGGAAGTCAGACATTCTTGGGGAAAGGTGGAGAAGTTTCCTGTTGACGTCACCTCTCTTCTCTGGTTGTTACATTGCGTGACGCAGCCAGTGAAAGCAAGCAACTGTGGCCTGCAAGCTGCGAGAGCGCGCAACTGCGATCCATGGAACCGCTACTAGCTGCAAGGACAGGAGACCTGGTCATTCGGGGGAGCAAAAAGGGTTTGGCCACTTCTACGTGAGATAGTGGAATGAGCTTCATTCTTTTGTGGCATCACTGACCTCTTCCTCGCCGTGACAATCAGTGATTTCGTGTTCTTGCGACGAGAGGGTGCTAGTTACCACAAGTGAGAGAGGGGTATGATGTTATGCGAGACTCTGGAAGTTGGTATCGCCTTCTCTGTCGGAGGAGTTCTGTGTAAACAAGTGATAAACCTACCCTCACCTATCACCAAGACAGCCTCTACTTATGTCTAAAAGTTTATACTGACATGTGAGGTTGTTTAACTTTGGGAGAGTTATGACCGAAGATGACATGGTAAGGTGTGACGACTTGAGCAAGATATATTAGTAGCAGTGAGAGACGGGGAAAGCACCAAAGTCGAACTTACTCGAGAGAACTGTGTGCGAGGCTCAGTGAAGTCGATAGTCTTTCCTAAAGCGAGGTTGGCATGTGGTGATCAGACTAGCGGATGCGTGAGACAAACTATGGGTTATTGAGTAGGGATCACGGAAGTGACGAACATTCGTGAGGTCGAGGTGCGTGAGCATGAGGCGCCAGCAAGGCATTCGGTAGGAGAGGACCAAACCAATGCGGAGTGTAGTGAGGGAAGTCTGGTTGACATCACTCACTCCCGTGGTGAAGGGAGGGGTGAGTTTGCTGGGAAGTGAGCGAGACGCAAGCAACTAAATGAGACGGCGGAGTGTGTCTGGTACTGAGGAGGAGGACGCCGTGATTGGCATTGTGACACGTTCCATTTTTCTTTCTACCCAGGTGACAATGCAATGAGTATGAGAAGATGTATCAGCGGAGTGGCTGACTAGATAGGCAAGTTTAATTTGGATTTTTTTTATCCTCGTCGAACGCGAAGTCGCTGGGTACATATATTTGCGGCACCGCTTTGTCCGAGTACACCGTGGCGCAGCGCCGGTAGCGTAGTAACGGTAGCCCGTCAGTGGTGGTGCCATGGTCAGAGAACCTTGATTCCCCTTTGTTGGTCATCATTGTCAGCTCTGCAAGATCAGGTGGTTAATTAACGTTTCTTGAGTCTTTGTTGGTCGATGCCCATTTAGCTGAAGATATTCTCGCTACAGCAAGAGGGCCACGCTTACTGTTCCAGATCATGAGAAGCTCAGACGAAAGTGATTGAGTGTTGTTGCTCTGACAATCTGGAAACCTGGTAGGAGTGTTCAGATCATCGCTCACTTCCATAAGCATAGACGGAAAATTCTAAGTGGAACGATGATGCTATCAAGGTTAAGGGGAAGAGGCAAAGGGAGAAAATGTCGACGAAACCGAGTAATGGCAACAAGATTTTCGGAGGCTTAACCACTAAAGTGAGACCATTATAAGATAAGGTTTCGAGTAACCTATATGGGATGCTCCTATCTTGTTTTGTCCGAAGTTGTGCTTGCGTGAAAACCCCCGTGCAACCAGTAATATGTGTTGGGTCGTGAGGCAGTAAGATTGCATGAGATCGTACGCGCAAGTAAACTTGCAAATCCTGTGACTCCATCATAAACTCTTGAGTGACTAGTTGAGTTCGCGATTTAGCGAATCCTATAGTCCATAGAATCTCGTGAAGTCTTGTGAGTCGTGACGAAAGGAGTCTTTATCGAATGGCTGTATGTGATCATGCCTGTGCGAACTTTCAAGAATTTACAGGAAAACAGTCGAACCATTGACATCTGTGCGGGAGTGGTAAATTGCGAGGGCTCGTGTGAGCCGATTTTATGAGATCTCGACTCCGTTCATTACTCGGACTTCATTCAGAGTGCTTGGGTGAGCCCAGTCTGAATGGAGCCGAGCAATGAACCGTAGAGGAAGGAAGCGACAATTGAGGAAGATAGCCTACTTGGTTGCAAAGTTTCTGCTTGATGGGGACTAACTTCTCCGGAGCTATGGACTGGATACTAAACTAAGGCAGCCTGGCTAAAAGAGTGGGGGTCAAATGAAAAGGCCTAGCACGAATAACACCTTACGCTGGTTGGTGAAAAGTAGTCAAAGCCTATGACGATTTCATTTTCTCCATATCATGAAAATAAATTTTAAGCTACTCAGCAACAAACGTGTGATTGCCAACAAAGGATAAAAGTTCAAACGCATTCCAAAAGAAAACCTTCTCAAGTGCTGTAGAGGCGTGCCGTCACCTGAGAACGAATCGTCCTCACTAAATAGAAAACGGGTCTCGGACAAAGTGGAAAGGTAGCAGACACGTCTCATGGGTCCAAGATAAGTACGAGGAGGACATCCTTGAACAACTTTGGAATTCACCATACAAAAGCTCAGATCAGTGAAGTACAGGGAAGCATTCCTCTGAATTTCTGGTAGAGTCAGGCGGGCATCTTGTGTGAAAAATGTCAAGCATTTAGAGTCGTTTCACGCCGAGGTTAACCCAAATCGGGCCTGTTTACGAATGAGTGCAGACGAACCTTCACGAGCCAGCTAGGTGAAGAGTGTGGTGTTACTGGTACTGACCAGCAGCACGCAGAGGACTAAAAACCTGCGCGTGTAGCTAAAGTGTAGACTGCAGGTAGAGATCAGAGTGCTGCCCGACCAGTACAGAGAGCCTCTTATGGTTGAAAGCTTATGCCCTGCCTGAGCGGACGACTAACGTGTCACTAATCTACAAAGAAGATCTATTGAGGAAACCATCAATTAACAAGCACTTTGTCTAATTTTAAGAAACCAAGCTTTAGACCACCTCTCAGCTGGAAACCGAACGAGAATGTGCTAATTGTAGTTTCAAGCAGCAATCAACTCCACACGAGCCTTGTTTTCGCTGTATGTGGATAAACATAATACATTTTTGACTCTAGTTGGGAGACGAACAAACATCCTGCAAATGTCCTATGCACCAGTTAGTTTTTTTTTACGCAGGGGCTTGCGAAGTTCAGAAGCTGCCATGCCGAAAAGGATCTTGCACCCAGACAAGGTGATCACACTCAACTAAGAGTCAGATTGTAAAGGGGACATACCAGGAACAACCAGGGGTACTATATAGTCTCGATAGGAAGGCTTCGAGTCGGGCATTTTTATTGCTCAGTGCTTTATCAGAGGGAGGTCGTGATCATAGTGGGTTCCCAAAATAAGGTTCCCCGTTAGTGGCTAAACTGTGTGCTGCCTGAATTGGGTTGATCACCTGTTGTACCCTACTTATTAATCGGTGACCGGTACAGCCAATAGTGCGGGTATGAATGCTTCAAAGGTCTATTAACAGTTGCCAACAAAACTCCGATATTGAGTGCAGTCCGTTTCCTTGCAGTCTGAGCCGGACGTAGCCGTCCCCTGTCTACCTCACTCGCTGCCTGGACCCTAGAACAAGAAGAAACATGAGACAAGACGAGGTTTTGGTGGTAAAGAGCAGTTCCGTTAGAAACAGGGAAGAAGGATGGGAGGATGGAGCGAGTCAAGACATGGAATCTCACAGACAAACCGAAAGGGAAGTTGCTGTCAGGATGGTGAAGGAAAGAAAGTTTATCGAATATGTGGTATACTTCTATGATTGTAGTGGAAAGTTGTATAGCATCAGTTCCACGCTAGAGACTGTGGAGCGGGCCAGGTCGATGTTCGAGTGAACACGGGAGAGAAACTCTGTGTCCTTTGCTCCACCAGGTACCCTACCGTTTGAATCACACGATACTTTACTGAAGCAACATTCAGTGATAGTCTGGCAACTTCCAATCAGCGCCAATCAAGCCGTTTGACCGAGTCAATGTCAGCAGTCTTTCCTGTCATGTAGTACCATGTGAATCCATGTTTCAATGACTCAGTGTATCAGTGAGTATTCAGACTTTTCTCATAATAGCATTCAGGCATTACTCAAACGGCATTCAACGGCACGTTTTCAAGGGCTCGATTAGACCAGTGACAACTGTCGTCCTTTCAGTGGGCAATAATTGATTCAACTTGTAACGGACACTCGTCAGCCAAACCCAGCCTCTTTCCTACTATCAGGTAGTAACTATCGACCCCAAATACACGAGAGAAATCGCCCCCATCTCAGTCGACCAGCCGGTCCTTGACGACCTCAATCTGATCGCTGCCAAGGAGAGCTTCCCCTATAAGTATGTCAAGATTGATGGGTTCAAGCGCGAAGATTTGTTTATCTTCGTCGCTCTCACCGAGTTCGCTGAAGGTACAGTCAAAGACCTGCGGATTTTCTTGAAGGAGGGGAATGACACACCCGCACTTTGATGCAGTGTGGGTTGCAGCAGCCAGGTTTGTGCAATGGAAAGTTGAGAGACTCCAGGGGAGCGCAAAGCTAGTCTATAGCTTTGGTCCTAGGCATTTCATTGATTATCCCAAGCCTCCGGTACCCTTCACCCTCACTGGCGGCTCTTATTGGGGTGAACTGGTGGAGCTGGCCAAGAGGTACATTTCCCCTGCAACAATCGACTACGAGTCAGTGACTGAGCCTTCCGAGTTCCCACATCTCAGACGGGGGATCTTTTCTCAGCCATATCTTCCTACGCTGCGGGAGGAGTTCTATGCTATGGTCTACTTCCGTATCATGGGACTTGGATGAAAGTGCTCGGAGCTAGCAGGTTTCAGGTGGCTCTACATTCAGAGGCCACAGGCTCAGGGAGTACGGAGACATGGCTTGAGGCACAAGAAGAGCACAACAAAATGAGAGATTGAGTGAAATGTTCAGAGGGATGAGTGAGGACTCTTGACTGGTGCTGACCATACCTCCTACACGTGTACTCTCTGGGACTATTATGAGTTCTCTCTTTTCCCTCATTCATCTTGTCTTTGCCTTGAGTCAGTAAGTCCTGATTATCTCTTCTGGCATTGCTTGATGATTGTGCTCTTTGCTGATCATGTCACAGTTCTCAACCTCTAAATTGGCAAAGTTGGCACATACATGGCCGATTCAGTTTAAGTTTAATTTATTACTTGCTCATCATTGCTGTTCCAAATCAGAATAAAAGATTCCTAAGACCGGGGCCCGGCGAAGACCACAATTGAAGGGTCTCGCTCGAAGCCGGACGCACACAACAGGAAGGGATTTGCGTTATTTTATTGCAAACATCATACAAAATCCTGCGTGACAGCCTGTTGGCTTTCCAGTCGCCTGAAGTGGCCCGACTGGAAAAAGTGCAACACCGTGCATGCGTCTGGTCCGCAGCGCTAATGCAGCTGCTCGTGTGCGAGTGCAGCAGCGTGGCTGCACTACCCACCAAGGCCAGAATGCCCTACTCTGGGGCACACACTTTCCTTTATGGAAAGTGTGCCCGCTGCTGGCTGGCCTGGCCAGGAGTGTGGGGGGGCCCAGTAGCTTGGCTCTGGCCCCAAGTGTCTGCCCCCAGGCCCAGTTTCAGATACTGGCCTGGGCCTCGTGCATTTAGGCACGTTCAGGCAGCCACCCAGCCTCAAAGTGTTTGCAGCGTTCCCATTGTATAATGACAGTTATGCTCTGTCATTGGCCCGCGGCCAGCCTGTGATGTGTGGGCAGCACACAGCATGTGCCCAGGGTGCAACCGCGTGAGCCCTGGGCTCAACTGTACAGCGCAGCCCTTGCTTCTGGTAAGAGCCTGGAGGCTCATGTTGCTCTGTAACCAACTGGCGTGCTACGCTGGGCCATTTTCCATATTTGCAACATATGGAAAATGGCGAAAATAGGCTTCACGTGGATATTCAGGCCCGCCTTCACTTAGGCGCACGAGTTGCTGGGGGGCCAGAACACTTGCATGTCTGATAAGGGCCCCGTGAGGGTTCGTGAATTCCCAGAAGGTTGCTGAATTACCTCAGTGATTTTTTGTCTTGCTGTTGATAACTTCTAAACCCAACTGGCCTAGCTAGCAGTAGTAAAGGTTATAGCCATGTTGGCGGATGACCCTTTTTGGTTTGTAGGGCCAGAGCAGAGGCGCTAACCTTATTGTATACATCTGATTCACTTAGGATTCAAACTCATGACCTGTCTATTAACATGCACTTGTGTACCATTCAGCCACATGGGCTGGGTGGCAGAAGACCCGTTTCCCGAACAATGGCGCTAATTCTGATGATGGCTGTGCACTGTGAGTGACTCTGCAGTTTGGACTCGCCTTTTTCATTACTAAATCAAAACAGAAGATAATACTCTTGCAGAAAATCAAGACTTTTTTTTTGCCTTCCTTGCAGCATCTCTTCCATATTGCCCAAACTGTAAGCGGCCGCATTCTTCGGGAGAGGGTCTTCTGCCACTTCTCTCTGAGTGCGGGCTCTGGCAGGCCTGTAAGGCGAGTGATGGAGTTGTCCGGCAGTGGTGCACTGTTGACTGTTGCCCACAACGCTTCTGCTCTGGCCCAGAGCTTCCGTGCTTTCTGGCAATATAGAAGGCAGTGGGGCAGGTCCTCCGGCAAGCCCTCACAGCAGATTGCGCAAAGGTCCTCAAAGTCCCGTCTTACTGCCACTCTGCGGCTCCTGCTGAGCCACTTATTTACTGGGAGGGTGTGATAATAAATGAGCCATTGCATACTTCGGATGCGAGTGTTTCTGATGGCGTGGGGGACCTGCCAGGGAAGCGTCGTTTGTCCTTGCAGGCTCTCAGGGAGGTGTTTCTCCCGTCTTTGTTTCAAGATGTCATCGCTGTTGACCGCCTTCCTCCTGGGTCTGTAGCCCAGGCGTATAGTGTACTCCAGGATATTAGTACGCCACTCGGTCCGAGTCCTCATGCCAACCGTCTTCCATGCCCACTCTGCCGGGTCGATTTCCAGGTCTTGCAGTTTTGTTGTTGGGCTATAGATTCTGTAGGAGTCGTCCTCCACCACTCGGATCTTGTAAGCAGCACAGGTTTAGCTGTTACTCGGGCACACACTGTCTTATTTACTGTGCTGACAGTCTGGCCCGAGTGGTCTTTGTCGTGCCATGTATAGTCCACAGACACCCAAAGAACCCCAACGGCAGAAACATTGGAGGCAGTCAACCTGGGCGTGCAGCCTGGCTATGGCGAGCAGCCCAGCCTGAGGAAGAGGGAGAAGGGGGCGAAGGAGGAGAGTGGCGAGGCACCTACCTGGCTATGGTGGATACCATCTTCATCACCTTGTTGGGCGCTGCATCTGGAAGGCCCCGGTTGGGGTAGTGCCGCACCAAGGAAGCTCGAGGCAGAGTCCGGCATGGCGGCTTAGTCAGCAGCGGCATAGCTGCTTTGGGTTGTCCTTTGGACAGGAGTGCAGCGCCATAGCTGCTTTGGGTTGTCCTTTGGACAGGAGGGCAGTGCCCTGAATAGTCCACCATAGCCTAGGCATGTGAGAGGAGGAAGAAGGAGGGAAGCCATAGCTATGGTCGACTTGTTGTTGTTGTTGCTGAGTCAGCAGTAAGAGGGAACTTCGGATATTGATTCTGGTTCATCCACTCATTGTTATTGTTATTATTGGGAGAAGAATAAGATTGGCGAAGTGAAGGAGGAGGAGGAAGGTGGAGAGAGAAGGGGGATTTGTCATTGGTCTTGCTGGTGTACATCTTCTTCTTCTTCTTCTTCTTCTTCTTCTTCTTCTTCTTCTTCTTCTTCTTCTTCTTCTTCTTTCTCTCTTCTCTGGTCTCTATCTCTTTGCAAGTGCTTTCATTTCTTTCCCAATTGGGTGGCATTGTCTTTCATTGTGAATTTGCACTTTGGGAATGACCAGGATCGTAACACAGTTGTCTCCTTAGTTCTGCGGCCGTTTTCCATCTCCTTTCCCCTTCTTCCCAAAGATGCTTGATCTGCCATACCCCATGCTCCAACCATCTTCTCCACCTCATGTCTGTCACCGAAAGTGTCAGCGGTTTTCCTTGTCCGTCCTTAATGCTTGCATTGCAGAATAATGGTTGTCTGAGCACTTCTTCCCTTGTTATAGGTTCTTTGACTCTTGCGGGGAAGACCTCCTTCCGCAGCTTTATGAGCTGCACCCAATTAGAAGGACTCCGAGCTTCCTCCTCTTGCATTGCATTATTCCCATCCCTGGTCCTTTTTTTGCCCAATTTCCACACATGATCCAGAACTGACCCGACATATTACTTGGCGTTTTGTATCTTGCTAATTGTCTTATCCTTTCCAACACCAAACATGCCCACGATAGCCTTGGTTGCGAAATTAGCTTTGCGACCCATTTGGTTTGAAACGCCGGTTCCTATTCCACCGGCAAGTCAGAATAAAAGGATGCATCATAAGTACTCACCCACGCTTCCTTCCGTCCCGCCGAAGGACCCCTGACCAGCATTGATTGCTCCAGCATCGTGGAGGATTAACTGTCAGCTTGCCCTGCTTCATCCTTTCCTCTCAGGTCTACCGTGAAAACCTGTCATATAAAGCATGACTAGCGAGAAAGATCCTAGAAGCTGCCGAAGCGGCCAATTTTGTGTAAACTGTAAATTGTAAATCTCCCATGTGAGCCACATGAAAAGTCTGTTATTGTGAACCCTGTTTGCCCTAATTCTGACCAGACCGTTCGCACTCATATTCCTTGCACTGCTCAACACACACCTGTATATGTCTCTCCCTTCTACTCCCTCTTTCTTTCTTTCTCTCTCTCTCTCAACGTTGCGAGTCCGCTGGTTTCACTACCGGTCCAGCGAGCCATCTTGCTGGTCAAAGTTGAATACAATTGGTCTGATTTAGAGCCAGGTGGTTGATATTGGGAAATATGAAATCAGACTTACCTTCCTGCTCAGGTCATTTCTCGCTGACACTCTCCTTCTCTCCTCTTTCTCTCTACCTCTCTCTCTTGTTCTCTTTCTTTCTCCCTTTTCTCTGTCTCTTACTTTCTTTTCTCACACCGCTCCCACTTCCTCTTTCTCCTCTCTATCACTCCATCTTCTCTCTCTTCTATCTCCCCGTATTTCATGTGGCTCATATTGGCGCAGCCGCCTTATTCCTCTTGATCACAACTTCGAATGCACTTGGCGGTTCTCGCGGCCAAGTTCAAGAATTATGACAGGGAAGGAAAATTCAGTTCCTGCGTGCCGCGGGCACCTCCTTGATCTCCTTTTCCCCTATCCCTCTCATTTCCTTCTTTTTCTTTTCTTTCTTCTCTTTAGACTATTAACTCTCTCGTGCGGGCAATCTGAACTCCTCGAATCCCGCTTCACGGGCAGATCTTTATAGGCTCTGTCCTAATTGCACCTGGCCGCCTTTCGGATCAGATACGTAAAGTTAGATTACCCAGTAGGAAACTCTTTCCCGGTCTACCGAGCGCTGCGTGCTTGATCTTTCACACTCTCTCACATTCATCCACACTCACACACATACAGTTCCTCCGTCCCTCACTCACTCTTTCACTAACCCACGCTTACTCTCCCTTCCACTAGTACCCCTGCCTGAATCCTAAATGAACCTGGACGCACCGACGGCCAGGTGCATTGCTTTATGGATAACAAGTGGACCCCGCCACAGCTACGCCGTGGCACACAGCAACACTCGCTGATACCCTCTCTCTCTCTCTCTCTCTCTCTCTCTCTCTCTCTCTCTCTCTCTCTCTCTCTCTCTCTCTCTCTCT
>BFEA01000433.1:434439-445088 GCA_003427395.1 Chara braunii
CCTACCTCGCTCCCTCCCTTGGTTCCTCCCTCCATCCCGCCATCCCGCCATCCCTCCATGCCTCCTTCACACTCTGCCTCCCTCACTCCCTCCTTTGCTCCCTCCATGTGGAGGCTTGTGCCGCCGCTCCTTCTGACATCCAAAAGCAGAATGTTGTAGACATACATATACATACATACATAAACATACATACATAAACATACATACATACATATAAATACATACATACATATACTGTGATATACATACATACCCTCATGCGAGCTACTCTTTCTCTGTGGATGGATGTGTTTTGTTGGTTTGTTTTTTAATACATGGCCTAATTCTTTGCCCTGCTTTGCGGCATGGGCTGTGTTGTCGATGGAGTTACGTCTGTGGATGGCCACAAGTTTTTTCTGGGGTGGGAGCTTGGGGGTTTTGCGGCAATATCTCAGCGAGGAGGCTCAGAGAGTGTTTGCTGTGGGACAGTGTGGGTGTCATTCCCGCGGGCTGCTCTTTCAGAGCACATGGAAGAATGGGGTAGCTTCTAGGGTGTTTTAAGCAGTAGCGCTCCTGGTGTCGGTGTTGCCTGCAGGTGCTGTGGTGTTCTGATTTGTGGTGGCGTGGGCTGCGTTTTAGGCCGTTGCAGAGGGCTCTAATTTTTTTTTAGACCATTGGCATGTGTGGTCGGTGCTTTTTGTTAGTGGAGACTTTTGTGTCATGTTGGTTGATGGTTTTGTGGGCCGACTTGGGAAGTTTTTTCGGACCTAAGGAGGATGGGGTCGGTGCTTTCTTGCTGGTGGAGTCTGTCTTAGGTAAGTTGCCTTTTACCCTCCGGTCTTTTGTGGATCAAATAAATATATGTATAATAGTATATATCATAGTTGCGGCGCACTGCTGCGCTGCGCGCCTGCCTGCCGTGCGCACAGACGTGCATGATGCGCGCTCATCGTTGTGCGGTGCGCAATGCGCAATGCGCTGTGCGGCTCTGAGGTGCGCGCGGCGCCGGTGTGCGGGTAGGTGCGTGAACAGCGCGCATCGGTGCGCATGGTGTGCGCAGGATTTTTCTTTTTTTAAGGGGGAGGGAGGGATCTAAGGGTGCAGGATTTTTTGAAGAGGAGGGAGGTAGGGAGAGGTATGACGAAGGAGATGTATGACAAAGGAGGAGGGAGAAGAAGTATGATGAGGGAGGAGGGATGAGGGGTATGGCGAAGGAGGAGGGAGGAAAAGGATGACGAGGGAGGCAGGAGGGAGGAAGGAGGAGGAGACCGCTAACAAAGGAGGCCATGTTCACTACGCTGGAGGCCCTTTTTTTTATTTGAAGGAAGTGGAGGAGAACGAAGAAGAAGGAAATCAGATTCAAAAAAAGAACGAGGGAGGGGAAAGGAGAAGAATGACGATGGAGGAGGGAGGAAGACGAAGTTAACGATGACAAGGGATGAGGGGGAAGGGAGAAGGGAGGAGGGAGGAGGGAGGAAGGAGAAGGGAGATGCGACCGATGACGAAGGAGGGAGCGGGAGGACAATGACGGGGGGAGCAGGAAAACGATGGCGAGGGAGGGCTGAGGAGGAGAACAATGGGGAGGGTAATCAAACTTGAATACAAAAAAGAACCAGAGGAAGAGAGAGAGAGAGAGAGAGAGAGAGAGAGAGAGAGAGAGAGAGAGAGAGAGAGAGAGAGAGGAGAGCGTGAGAGGGGCTGGTGGTAACCCACCACTGTTGTAGACGTGGCTTCCTCCGGCTCCTCCCGCTGCGCTGGCGATGGCCACACGACAACAACGAGGCTGCTTCCTGGTGCACAGACGAGGCGACGAAGGCCAACACGCGGCGGCTGGGAAGGAGAACGTGCTGTCTAGCCGCTAAGGTCGACTACCAGGTTTCTGCAGCCAGCATGGTGGGTCTAAGTAGTTCAAAATCGAGCTACGCAGATCTCCCTCGTTGTTTTTTTGGGTGCCGGTGCGCGGCCTACAAAAAAAAACTCCCCACTTTGGTACCGGTTGGTGCAAACCGGCATAAGGGCCTACAACCCCCCCCCCCCCCCCCCYGCAACTTTTTTTTTTTTGCTGACCTCTGGTTTTCGAGGTGCGTCGCCTGCCGTGTGCGTGCATCGTGCTCCATGCGCAGTGCGGCTCATCTGCGCTGTGCGAGCACTTGACATGTATGGTATATATGTACGTGTGCAAGTGTGCTGCTTCGGCGGCAGACCGGTGTGTGGGCACTTGGCGCTGAACCAGACAAACGTGGCCAACCTTGCATTTTCTATTTTATTGTCTATCTATGCTTGTTTGTTATGGATGGTTTGTTATGATTTGTGGAGGAAATGAGCGAATTTGGGGTGCTTTGACAACACACATATGTACATACACACATGCATTCATGCACACATACACACATGCATTCATACACACATACATACATGCATACACATACATATATGCATACACCCACCCCCCAATTGCTTGCCCAGTGTGGCGTTGTGGCCTCGACATGCCATGTGTAAATAGCTGCGAACGTCAGGCTGCTTTCCTGCTGACATGTCAGCAACATGCTATGTGTTGTCAATGTTTCCAGGAAGCTGTCATAGAAAGTATGTGTCTTTCTTGCGGGGACTATCCCCAATGCCATCATCTGTTACATCCTCTCCTAGTATGTCCCACATGCACCATTGGAGGTTTGCCCGGCGAACGACAGACGCAGCAGCCTGAGGTGGGTAATCGACTACCATATGAACCACCTACAGAGCGCTGTACTGAAAGGATATCTCCACCAGGACGAGCTGTTGCAGACGAAATTCTGCAGCAGCTAAGCACCCTTGCTTTGGAACAATCCCCATCGTCGTCTGCCCATAGAGAGGGAATAAATACTACGTATGAAACCTGCTCAATGCCTCTCTGTAATGACCCGCCTGAGATCCGGCTGGCATGCGGTTCACATGCCTTGTGCTGTGAGGATTATGAAGGATACTCCATGCGAACTTTTGTTTTCATACGTATGATGACAGTCAGTACTGCACTCATCTACGGCACCCTGACATGTCGTGTCCAATTTGTAGACAGGGGCTGGAACGACAATGTCTTTCCAATTGCAGCCGGCGTGCCTCTGTGTTCGTAGCATGTAGGAGCCACGTAGCCCGTGACATCTGTCTATGCCAAACCATTTGATGCAGCAACTACGATTGCGAGAACTGGATGTGGTGCTTCCATAGTCCACACCTGCACCGGTCCTGTCCGGTCTGTAGGGGTGGCAACTTACCATAGGCAATGGCTGCTCGTCAACTCAAAATCTTATGCAACCCAAACACTGGCTGGCCTCATGTGCCATTCTAGAGTAGTCTGCTCCGGCGATGAGTGTTGAGAATGAAGTTCGTCACATCTCTGTCCTGTTCTTTGCTCTCCACTTCCTCTCCTACCCTTTCTCCCTCCCCAGCCCCTTAATCCCTACAGAACTCCGCTTCTTACCCCTTTACCTTCCCCTTATGTGCTACTAGCAAAATAACATACGGATGAGCATCATTAAGAGAACAGGCAAAATATAAGCTGAAGATCTAAAGTGAAATGAGCAGGAGTATATCTTCCCCTTTACTCTGCCTCCTCTCATAGCACGCAAGTGGGCCGTTAAGGCACACGGGGATGTGGGCAGCTGCCTCAACCACAATCAATGTGGGCAGCCTTGTACGTGCGAGGGACATAAAAATGGGGAGCTGCAAGAACAACTAAAAGGGGTACCCCAAGGATAACCAAAAAACTGTCTTATTGTAAAATTGTTCAAATGTTGGACTGTCTCAGCTGAAGTGCTCTCATGGTCTGCAATAGGACAAAAGCTGCTTTGATTCTCAATCTACTCATCTGGGTGGACTTGGGGCTGTTGTGGGGAAAATCTAAAGCACTCATCCATCCAAAGTTCCAAACAAACATGCATCATACACACATGCATCCATACACACATGCACACATACATACATGCATACATGCATGCATACATGCATGCATACATGCATGCATACATGCATGCATACATATATACACATGCATACATGTATGCGGAGGCTTGTGTTGCTGCTCCTTCTGACATCCACAGCAGAATGTTTTAGACACAAACTAGTAAATTACATGTCCAGGTTGTCAAACAGTCACTGCAAGGGTAAGCAAAAAAAAATGCTGTCAACTCATATTATGAAAGGTGAAATCCTTCCACCTGTTGATTATCTTTCAGTTTCTTTACCTTTCTTCCTGTTAGACTTGGCAAAAATCATCCACGGGCTGCTTGTGGTGTGCTTTGCCTTCTCCTCCCTTCTTCCCTTCTTGTTTTAGGATTTTAAAAAGGGAAGCTTCCAAATCGGTTTATGCTCCAAGGAACCAATGCTGAAAAAGTCTGCTATGCGACCACAGTTTTCTTACATGTTTTGTTAATTAAAGCAACCCCTTTGAATGGGAAGCGGTCAAAACTAAGTTGAAACTTGAAAATACCTACATGATGTGTACATTTCATCGCGTTGTTCTCAATCCAGGTAGATGTCTCACTTTCGCCTTCCTAAATCGTCACTGTTCTTTAGATACAGGCTTGTTCATACCAGCCCACTCTGCAGCTTCCCTGTGGGAGCTAGCATGCGTGATTCTTCCCTTCTTCCGTTTTTCATATTTCTCCTTTTGGATGTTTTTCGTCTGCTGCTGTGCTTGCTCACAGGAGCAGGTGATGAGCATCGTCAACGATTGCTTCCCTCATGCAGCTCAAGGATGCCTCTTTTTTCTCAAGGCAGACAACGATTCCAATCGCCACAGGCCTCTATCGTCCACGGTATTGCCACCCACTTATCATGTCCACTTCGGGCAAGGGAGGTAGATCCAGAGTTGGATACCACTGAAAGATACTCAAGGGCAGCTGGTGCGTCCACGGGGAATGTTCTATTTGACCAAAGTCACCTTTTGGGACACAATTTTACGCTGCCAATCAAAGCCCGTGCTAGGCCGGATAATGGTGATCTTGCCAAATCTGGTCTTGCTTGCAGAATATGTGCTGGAGGACAAGGTTGTGGAAAACTCTGTGCTGGCCACAGGGATCAAGTTGTCCATTCTGATATTGTCCCAGAAGGAGGGGATGGTTCAGAGCATGAATACCAAAGGTCACGAGGTGAGCTCAAGCCACAGGGTGCTGTTGATTGGTTGAGGGATGAGATCGTTTATTCTGAGGACGATGTCCGCAAAGAGGGTAAGCAGGAATACAGAGATCCTAAAGGTGAGGCAGAGCCATGGGGTGATCTTGATTGGTCGAGGGAAGCGATTGTTCACTCTGGTGGTGACCCAGAAGAGAGTGATGACCTGAAGCAGGAATATCAAGTGGCTCAAGGCAAGGCACACCTTCGGGGTGTTGTTGACGGCTTGAGGGATGAGATTGCTCATTTTGATGACATCCCAGGAGAGGGTAATGATTTGAAGCACGAGTACGAAGTCCGTGAAGAGGACCCAAATCCACAGAGTGTTACTGAGTGGTTTCTGAAGGTGGAAGATCGGGTTAAAAGATTGCTCAGCATGGAAGAGAGCAAGGGGTCAAGAGCTTCTATGAACGACTGTGTGCCTCTCCCAGAGGGAATCCAAGTGATGTCAGATAAGGGGGAAGAAGGCCTTAGCAGTTTTTCTGTGCTGGTCAAGCCCAAGCCATCAGAAGCTTTCCCTGCCAGAGAGGACAATGCAGCTGGCAGCTATGTGTATGAAGCGGGATCTTTGGTGAATAGTTTGGACAGAGGAATTGAATGTCAAAGCACCTACTTGCAAGGGGTGGGGTGGGGAATGCGCTTGCCATCGGGTGAAATCTTCATGCAGTATCTGGACGGCTGTCAGGTACGATTCTTTTCGCATGGTCACTTCCATTTGGCAGAAATATCGTTTTGCTTTTGTCAAAATCATGAGTATGGGAAGCGTCTTAAGAACCATTTACAGGGTGTACGCCCCCTGGTGGCTGAATTGTACATGCATGTAAACTTGTAAAGTGTTGATAATAAGCGGACCACAATTGCAATAGCGCTAGAGGCTGCTTCCTTTTCTGTAAAACTGAAGGGAATGGTGGATACAACAACACCAAAGGCTGCAATTTTTTTTTTTTTTTTGAATTAAATCATTTCATGGCATTAATGCCGAAATCCAGGTTCAGTGTCCCTCATGTAGAATACATATACTACGCGTTCCTCCGTTATGGTTCAGGGACCGTGAGACAGAAGCCTTAATTGCTTCCTAACAAGAAGGATGTAACCCTGCTCCACCCCTGTTGTTGTGTAACCTTATATTTCATTGAAATTTGAAACCCCTAAAACGCGCTCCCCTACCAAATCTGGCCTGCCCTTTCTTGAGACTTAGGCTTGATTGCTTCCTAAACAGGAAGGAAGGTTGCACCCTTTTTCTTTCTAACTTCTCGACCCCTCCAAACCCCTAAACTCTGCATTTTTAGGCCTTTTTAATCCTGGAACTGCAAAATCTCCCTCTGCAACTTGTCCTCTCTCTCAGCCTATCTGGCTGCCTGATTTAAGCTTTTTGCGTTTCTACTACTTTCTGGAGATGTAGGCTCATGTAGCTGCTGACTGGGTTCTGAGAGGCTGTTTATCCGGTTGCTTTGCTGTCCCTAGTTCCCTTGCTTTCTGAGATACTATTGCGGCTGTAGACTTTCCTGCAGCAACTCTGGCTGAGGACTCGTCCCCTTACCATTCTCTCTGGCCCTTCTCGTTCTTCTGATTCTGTAGGTCTGGCCAGTGAGGCCTCAATTGTCCGTTGTTGCAGTGTCGACAGTCCTCTGTTTAGAGCAACTATCCGGTCCCTGAAAGTGATTCTATCACCTGGTAATCACCTATCAAAATCAGTGTCCAGCCTGTCCCTCCTAAAGGTGCCTCGAGCTATATCGATGTCTGGGGAGTGTTCGATTTCGGGTTTGTTTTTTCTTCATAGGGCCCTATGTCGGTTTCTATGGCTCTCTGGTTGTATTTCTGCATTTTCAAGTCTTCGCCTCCACAGGGCCCATAAAATTCCCCTTTTAGCAGACAAAAAAAATAAAATGTTATCTTCAATTTTTGTAAGTTTGATTGGCTGTGGGCTTCCTGCTAGGATTGTTCCTGGGCTTATATTTATCTCACTGCTCAATATATCCTTGTTCGTGTTAGTTTCTAGTAATTGCCATAAAGGTCTGGCTTCTTTGCATGTGAGGATGCAATGAATGAGAGAGTTTCTTTCAGGAAAAGCTATATAAATCCCCCCCGCGACAAAACCTTTGTAAGTTTGTATGCATTTCCCCTCCAACGGGGCAAAAAGTGTGAGAGAGGCCCCAAAACACCCCTTTTGAGTCGATTTTGCACCCCGTTTGGGCCAGTAAAACACTTTCCCGCCATTTTTGCACGGTGGCACTGCGGGTGCAAAAATGGCGGGAAACGTTGTTTTAGAACTTTGAGGGCCTTTTGCACTTTTCGCCCCGTTCGGGGGCAAATGCAAACAAAGGTCTCGTCGCCGGGGAGGATTTATAACGTTTCCCGTTTCTTTTTCTTGTGAATTGCAGACCTTACATCTTGCCACTTCTTCTGATCTGTTTTCATATTGTTCTTCTTTGATCTTGCCAGTCGTTTACTTGGACGGCTTGGTAGATGATTAACAGTAGGAGGCTGCTTAGTTTGCTTGGTCTTGTGTGCATGATCCGCTTCCACAGGGCAACCTGTGTTCGATGATACTTTGCCCGGCCCCCCTTTTTCACATCTTTTCGTAATTACTTCTGTAATGGCTTCTTTTGGAGTGAGTGTCCCAAGTGGGATGTACACTGTACAGTGTACAGTCTGTTAACCTGTGAGGTCTTTGTACTTGCAAGTTTGGGGACTGTGTTTTCCAAAACCATTCCCCCGGTCCACTTCCAGTTGATGAATCACGCAGTTGGGATGGAAAGCGTATTCTACTATTTTACTTCTAGAACTCTTTTTCTTCTTAGATTGCTTTCTCTGATTGCCACCTCTGCTCTGTGCACACTGGACAATTTTCCTGTGGTTCTTCCTTCTTCCCGTATGCGACATATGAAGTATAGGATCCAGTTCTTGTAGGGCCATCGACAGGGGTTATGATATTTAGTGCTTCATCTGTCTTGGCTGAGTCTTTCCTGACTGCCCAATTCCCCCACTGGGATACCTCTGGTTCTTTTAAAAGTGTCTGCTATTCAAATGAAAGGTTTTCTATTATTTGCTCTATGTTCTCAGCCAAATTATGGCAGCATTTTAGCTTCCCTCTTAGCTTCGATTCTGATGTCTACTTCTTTGCTAGGTTACCCCAAACATAGTTAATCTGCCAAACTCCTTGTTTGAGTCAGTGGCCCCACTTCAATTCCGCTTTCGGAAAGGCTGGCCTTCCTCGTTAACTACTCTCAGGTTTAGAAAGATAGGTTGCCTCAGGACCTCACTTCAATTCTTTGGCCCTATTCTGATTTGGGGAGTATCTTTAAGATGATTTCTTTCCAAAAGGATCTGTCAACATGTTCCTCTCGTTCTTTGATTTCCTGATCAGTTGTTTGTTTTTCCTTTTTTTTTCCCTTTTTCTTTTTTTTGGTGTTAGGATTGTAGAGTCAGTGCAGACCTTCCATATCTTTGGGCGAGGCGAAAGTAGCTATCGGTAGTTGACATATCTGTCTGTCTGAGTGCTCATTAAATCCCCGGAAGGTCCTGCTGGAAGGTGAGCTTTATAAATTATCATCCATTACATTACATTTATTCTGTAGACCTTGAATTTGGCGCATTGGGTGTCAAATGCCGAGACCTCCCCTTCGCTTCTGTTGGGTTACTGCCTTCCGTGCTACCCAATGGATGAAGCATTCTTTGTCTGGGTCGCCTGTCAACATGAAGGCTATTGCTTTCGTGTTGGTAGACTGTTGAAATTTGTCAGAGGGTAACCAAATTGAGCTAGCATACCACACAATGACCAGATGGATCTTTCCAAGGCTAGCGCTCTGCCCGTGATTGATGTACTGGTGCTGCTGCCATGCATTCTGTTTATCATGCATGAGAGTAGAACTGCTGCAGATTCTGAATGGCATCTGTCACTGCGTACTTTTGTCCCTTAAGAATGTAACTAGGTTAGAAAGGGTCTGCCCATTGCTTGCCTTCTGGTGTTGAGGCTGAGGGGGAAGCTTCTTCAGACATCCACCATCCTATTCTTTTATTCCAAGTAGCTGCTAGGGGGTTATCTTGTCTTACCAAGCGTGGCATTTTATAGGGTTCCGATAAGAAGTTATTCGTATTGGATTCTGAACCACTTTTGGAGGGTTAGGTCGGTCCTACACGCATTTTCCCCGTGCATAGCTGTATGAAATCCCAATTTACTAGGTCATCGGCCTTTTCAAAATCGAAGAATAGAATCCACCATTCCAAGTAGCTGCTAGGGGGTTACCTTGTATTACCAAGCGTGACCTTTTTTAGGGTTCCGATAAGAAGTTATTCGAATTGGATTCTGAACCACTTTTGGAGTGTTAGGTCGGTCCCACACGCATTTTCCCCGTGCATAGCTGTAGGAAATCCCAATTTACTAGGTCATCTGCCTTTTCAAAATCGAAAGAATAGAATGGCGCTGTGTTGATTTTGTTCTCGCTGATTTCTTTGTTGATTCTGAGAGTGTCATCACATTGTCTAAGGTAAACTACTGGGTATGAAACTGGTTTGATTGAGCTGAAAATACTTCGATGTAATGGTTTTTATTATACTCGCTAGCAGCTTTGCTAAAAAAAAATTGTATGAAGGGAGATGGGTCTATAGATGCGTTTAGCTTCTTTGTCTCCCATTGTCTAAAAGGGGTGATTAGTAATTTACTCTTGTACTGAGTTCTGGGCCTAATCTTCCTTTTTCCCAGAACTGTAGTAGGAAAGCCGGAAGTTGTGGACGTAATCCCAGCAGTCATCCATAATTCCTTAAAAGAGACCATCTATGCCTTGGGCTTTGTTTGGTTTGATGGCTTTTAAAGTGTTATGGGTCCTTCTAGCATTTCTGCCACTTCAGGTGTAAGTGCTGTGCTGGAGTGTCCTATCTATTGGAGTTTTGATTCTTTTGGAAGGAGGAGGAGGAGGCAATGTCTAAAACTTGTGTAGTTTCTGTTGTGGTTTCCCTGTGGTCATTCCGTAGGGCTTCTTTCGTGATATTTCTGGGGTTAGCTTTTGTTTTGTAAAGAAAGTATTTTGACGTTCTTGCGTTTAGCTCCCAATCCCTTACTCCTGCCCGCGGTCGGAGCCCTTGTAGCTTTTTTTTTTTCTTCCCTATACCCTTAAAGGATACAGCGGTCCCACCGACAGACGTCGGCGCGGGCCCATGAGAAACTGTGGCAGGGGGCCGTCGTAGGGTGTGGCAGGGAGGGACAGGACCGACGCGGCTGCAAAAACCAAGCGGCATGGGAGGGAGAGGACTGCCGCGGACTGAGGCGGGTGCGAAAACCAAGCGCCACGGGAGGGACAGGTCCGGCTGCAAAAACCAAGCGGAGAGCGAGGGGAGAGGGAAGAGGTGGCGCGGGGCTGGGCGTCGGGCGAGGGATGGTCCGGGCCGGCACCGAACCGAGCAGACTGCCAACGGGTGCGGGGGCGAAGCTTCGGGCGCCGGAAACAGACGCACACACACACACACACACACACACACACACACACACACACACACACACACACACACACACACACAGAGAGAGA
>BFEA01000433.1:465799-482290 GCA_003427395.1 Chara braunii
TACTTAGTCTCCAGCACAAATGGACACTCGGACAAGCAGCGATGGAGAAAAGCAAAAGTCCCTCGCAAGTTTTCCTTAAACCACCAGTACACGGCCCCAGCCATGCAGCAAAACAAACTTGTCGCCACAAGAGAAAATCAGGGTTCGGGGAAGGCCAGGAAGAGCAACGGGGTAGGAAGCTCGTGGGCCCAACGGAAAAAGAAAATGGACAGTAAGATGTCCTTGTGGTTCAGGCTGTGCATGTGGAAAAACACGCATGTATGAGAGGCAAAGGCAAGAAAACAAGATAAAAAAACAAAACAAAAAAAGGCAAGCGCCCATTGAAACAGGCACCTGGTTCGTTTTGGAGACAGAAGGTCTCCAGAAACGAGGCAGGCGCTTGTTTCAACGGGTGGCAGCTCAGTTTCTTTGGCCAGACCTGCATCTGGAAGGGAAAAATGACAACAAACTTACCTGTCTCCATGGGTGTTGGCAGCAGGGTTGAGAAATCCTCTGCATCTGGGCTTGGAATAGCACCGTGTACAGATGCAGTTTGCCAGGTATGTGATAGTTTTTTTTTCTCTTTTGTTTCTTTTATTTTTTTGGTACTTATTGCTCATGTCAGGCACACCCATGAACTGTTGAAATACAGACCCAAGTTCAACTCCAGGTGCAATTAAAGAACCTACCATATTTCGTTCAAAAACTCCACGTCCAGATTGAATGGCCTATGGTAAGTTCATTGATTGCTTCAGGAGTTGAACCTTGGTCTGTATTTCGACAGTCCATGGTTGTACAACTGACAAAAGCACAATCATCAAGTGAAGAATGCAAAAACGCAAAAGCAAAAAAAAAAAAAAAAACAGTCACAGAGACACGAACTGCTAGCACTTGGAGAATGTATCTGACTGCACAGACACTAACACCTGGATGAATATGGCCACAATCACATGCAGAGCTTAGTAGAAGAAGTTTTGTTTTTTTCCTTTTATAAAGAAAGATGCCCTTTCTGATAGCCCTCCTCCTTGCCATGAGAGGCGAGAAGGAATCCATGTAGTGCTCACGCTACCACTTTCCTGCATGTATCTGACCGCAATTGCGGTCACGCCTGGGGTGGGGTATCTATGAAAACGAGAAATCTACAGCCTCCTTTTTATTCCATCTGCTGGCGGTTGGTCTAACATAGAAGGTGGTACCGGTACTTCCCTGAATTTTCCTGGTGGTTGTATCCACAGCGTGCAGGCTCGACAAAATTCAAATGTAGGCTCGGGTGTACTGGTGGTTTAAAACAACATCAATGCTTGTGCCCCACATGCACAGCCACCATGTTCAACCTCAAGGCGTGCGCCAGCCAAGCCACAAGGCCCTGCTTCTCGTCACACCCTTGTCTCCACCACCGCTCGATCTCCCCAACTTCATCTACTATTGCTATTACTAAGCTTACATCATGTCGTCACTCCACCCTTCATTGGGCACGTTGAGCCTGTTCAGAGTTGCAGCCTTCGCGCATAGCTCACTCAGCATTGCAGCCGAGATCAAAGAGGTGGAAACGGGGGGACTGCACAAATCTATAGGGAAGCAGGTGGCGGTGTAGCACTTTTTCCAGTCAGGCCACTTCTGGTGACCGGAAAGCCAACAGGCTGTCACGCAGGATTTTGTAGACTTCTGCAATAAATAAACAAATTTAAATAAAGCAAATCCCTTCCTGTTGTGTGCGTCCGGCTCCGAGCGAGACCCTTCAATTGCGGCCTTCGTCGGTCCCCGGTCTTATGAATCCTTTATTATGATTCGGAACAACAAAGATCATGCAAATAATAATGATAAAATTTTAATGTGTCATGCATGTATCAAGTTTGCCAATTTGCTAATTTTGAGAACTATGACAAGACCATCAGGGAGCATAACATCAAGCAAAATCAATGCAAATGAAGCAAAACTGATTGACTCAAGGCAAAGATAAGATAAATGAGGGACTCATAATAATGTCATAAAGTACCGACAAATAGACATGGCCAACGCTCGCCATTGTCGTCAAGAGTCCTCACGCATCCCTCTTAGATCTAGTCCTCGATCTCTTATTGGACAGTGCGTTTTTTGTGCCTTGAGCCGCATCCATGTACTTCCCGAGATTGTGGCTTAGACATGTAGAGCCACCTAAAGTCTGCAAGCTCTGAATACGTCAATCCAAGACCAAAGAACTGGAAGTCAACCATAGCACATAACTCCTCCCATAGAGTACGAAGGTATGGCTTGGAGAAGATCCCTCGTTTGAGATGTTAGAACTTTGAGGGTTTTGTCATTGCCTCGTAGTCAATCTCTGCAGGAGAGATGTACCTTTTTGTCAAATCAACCAGGTCACTCCAGCAAGAGCCATCCGTGACAAGAAAGGGAGTTGGAGGCCTTGGATAGTCAGTGTAGAGCTTGGGTCCGAAGCTACGGATTAACTTTGTTCCACTCTCGTCAAGCTCTCACTCTCTAATGACCCGCCAAAACACAGACTGAGAACACTGCTGATTTTTGGGATTTGCCGTTGGAATGAATGCCTTGCTGAGATTCCTGCATTCTGTTGTGATTCCCATGTCGGTGTGTCTGTGTGCATGCCTGCTGGTTTGCATGCCTGTCTGAGTGTGTGTGTGACCCGCAAGGGTACTTGTTGGTTGAAAGGCCCCGCAGGGCGCAGGGCCGGTACTTACCTGTGGCCGTGACTTTGAGGGTTGTAGGGGGGAAAACACTCGAGTAGCGGGGGTAGGCCCGTGACACTTAGAGCAGAGGGGAAAAACACTCAAGTAGCAGGTAGGCCGGTACCAGTGAAGTAGTGGTAGAAGTGTCGGGTACTGGAGGTCGAGCAGAAGAAGACAAAAAAGTTGGCATGTTTAGAGGCCCAGTAGCGGTAGGCTAGAGGTAGGCTGGTACCAGTCCAAGTAGCCCGGGTCTAGGGCCTGTCCGGAGGATAGCAGAGCCTGCAATGATGTTTCCCTCCGAAAGGGAGGAGGTACCGGTTGTTGGGAGGCCGCTCGGCCTAGGAAGTCACCGCCCAAGAGGCCAATAGGCCGCTATATCTTCCGGAGGAGCAAGTAGTTCCTCCTCATTTGCGGTATGCAAGGATTGGCGACATGCTGGTGAGCGGAGCGGTGGGCTGATACAGCGCTACCTGGAGGTGAAGGGCAGCCTGGGTGCTGAGCCTGGCTATGGCGAGCAGCCCAGCCTGAGGAGGAGGAAGAAGGGGGGCGAAGGAGGAGAGTGGTGGGCACCTACCTGGCTATGGTGGAAACCATCTTCATCACCTTGTTGGGCGCTGCATCTGGAAGGCCCCAGTCGGGGTAGTGCTGCACCAAGGAAGCTCGAGGCAGAGCTTGGCATGGCGGGCCAGTCAGTAGCAACAGCATAGCTGTTTTGGGTTGTCCTTTGGACAGGAGTGCAGCACCATAGCTGCTTTGGGTTGTCCTTTGGACATGAGGGCAGGGCCCTCAGTAGTCCGTCATAGCCTACACATGTGAGAGGAGGCAGAAGGAGGGAAGCCATAGCTATGGTGGACTTGTTGTTGTTGTTGTTGTTGAGTCGGCAGTAAGAGGGAACTTCGGATATTGATTTTGGTTCATCCACTCATTGTTATTTATTATTGGGAGAAGAATAAGATTGGCGAAGTGAAGGAGGAGGAGGAAGGTGGAGAGAGAAGGGGGAATTGTCATTGGTCTTGCTGGTGTACATCTTCTTCTTCTTCTTCTTCTTCTTCTTCTTCTTCTTCTTCTTCTTCTTCTTTCTCTTTCCTCTGGTCTCTATCTCTTTGCAAGTGCTTTCGTTTCTTTCGCAATTGGGTGGCATTGTCTTTTTCATTGTGAATTTGCACTTTGGGAATGATCAGGATCATAACACAGTGTAGAGCTTGGATCCAAAGCTACGGATTAGCTTTGTTCCACTTCGTCAAGCTCTCGCTCTCTCTCCTCAAGGTACTCGGTTGCTAAGATTGAGACTGAATCAAAGTGTTCATGAGTCTTCTTGCCTTTCTTTACATATATCCTCAGATCTTGGATTATTCCTTCTGCAAACTCTGTGAGGACAACGAAGATGTACAAATCTTCTTGTTTGAAACCAACTTCACTGACATATTGATACTGAAAAGCGTCCTTGAGAGTGACCTGGTTGAGACTAGTCAAAACTGACCCCTCGACTGGGAACAACCAAACTGCACTCATATGTGAAGATGAATGTTGAAACTAATTTGAATGTTTTTGAAGAGAGTACTGACTGTTTGATGCCGATCAGGAAAAAAATGAATAGATACTGTATGACAGTTAGTTCTGATTACCAAGTTCCGCTTGCGGGAGTGCGAGTCAGCTTATTCTGAAAACCATCGAGAAGAACCAGATGGTATCGTGGAGGAATGCCTTGGGTCCTTTCAAATTCAGTCAACAGTTACCTGTCCGGTTCAAGATACACAAAGAGGGATTGTTTTCTATGGTTCGTGGTATTGCCCAATGCAAACATTTTGTTGTTGAAGTCGACTAGTCAATGGATCATTGGGGAAGATTCGAGGATGAGTGTTGCATTGATATGATCTCACTGTGCAATAGTTACCTCCCTCTCTTTTCGGATAGTCTCAAGGGATGAGGCCATGCCATACACTTTCCCTTTTGATCCATGAATGTGAAAAACATACTCTATATACTTGTGTTGGTCCCTTCTCTATATACTTGTGTTGGTCCCTTCTCTATATACTTGTGTTGGTCCCTTACTCTTTCAACTGCAATACCTTTCACTATCTTTTTGTACTCTTCCATCTTTTCAAGTACTCTAACCTCCCATCCATCTGCTTTGCCAGGATAAAGAGCGTTGGATATGACAATAATATTTTTATTTGTCATGTCGTGAATGTTGAGTTATGACTGGTCTGTCCAGAACAGACTAATACTGGTAGATTTTATCTTTAACTGAGCACATGCTACAAACATAGCGAGTGAGATTGCGAAGGGGTCACTGCATTCAACCCACTATCACTCAGTTATTGGCGGTTTATCTTGTGTTAAGAGTCAGAACAAACAACCAAGGCATCAAGGCTCTCTACAAATGGCCGGCTACAGAAAGAGAAAATCACTAATCTCCTTTTCACCGATTAGCTTTATTGTTGGAAACAACATTGAACCGAACACCAAAAATGACTTGGTTCTCTCTCTAAGCATAGGCACAATCGAGCACAGTCTTAGTTCATGTATAACTAGAAAGGTAAATGAGTTCGTCACGCTCGTACTGTTCGGAACTTGGTTGAATACAGTTTTGCCTGTGTATTTTTCGCATAACACAGCGAAGGTCAGACTCAGCCCCTGTACCACTCACACTAGACAGGTAGGTCAGGTTTGATCTTGACCCCAATCTAAGATTTTGTCTTCCATTGCGAGTGCGAGAGGCACGCAACCACTTTTGAGAAAGAAAAAGAGGAGAAGCATGCGTCCTCTTCTACACGTGGTGTTTGGTTACGAGTCGGCTGATCGCTTATCTAATGATCTGTGCTGGCTAGAGCCTCTGGTTGTACATTAATATGGCTGACCCAAACTACGTACTAGCCTTAATATGAAATCCTAACCTCTTTGCTAATCAGGTGGACCTAGGCTGCTTACTGCTCTAATTGATGAAGACCAGACTACTTGCGACAAATGACTATTAGTATGGTCCCCTACAAAGTCTCGATGAGTACTTCTCACGAACACACTGTATGATCCCGTTCAGTCAAACTTATTCTGTAAGGCTCAGTTCGTTTTGACTCACATAACAAAGTTTCACGGATGAATCTGACCAAGTATAGGGTTATGCATAATGCTCACTATCAGGAAAGATAGTCTAGCATATAATATGAAGTCCCCTTTTCTCAATTGACATCTGGTATACAGTAACAAGCCTTTCTTAATCGGCCTGTTCACTCTCGATATAGAACTGTTTGAGTGTGGAACTCATCAATATATGCACCATGTATCATTGGAAGATACAATGATTCAAGAATGACACACATATTACCAATCACGTTAACCTTAAGTGGATAATACGCAATATATTATTGACAACGATCATTAATAATGCATGAAGCGGTGTTGTTTCGAATGTTATCTGCGCGATTGATCCTTCAGTCGAACTGCGTACACAAGGGTCTCCTCCAACGCTAATCACCATCAAATATATATTTAGCTAGTAGATAAGCAACCTTCCTCATAACAGACTTTCCTTATGTTGGTGAGAGAACACGATCAGGTTGCCTCTCATCTCACAGTAGGCTCATAGGGCACAACATGGCTCATCAATTACAAGGCTAGAGTTTTACAAGGGTATCGACAATGTGAGGGCACAAATCTGATTTGGAAACCAGTTCACGATCATACCACTCTGATAAAGATTTGTTGAGAGAAAGATTAGTAAAAGGAAGGGGAAACAAGAAAGTGCAAAAAGGCCTTTGAGGAGCAGTCGAAAGCCTTATCTGCTATCCACTTTCTCTTCTTCCTCGACAAAACACGGATAGTGTGGATCTCTCCAAATTTTGCTCAGCACGTTTTGACAGGCTGGATCCCTCGTTTCTCCTCCAAATCAACCACTCAAATTATATGACTTCGATAACCTTTGCCTGGCTCCGACGAACAACTCGTTGCTTGGATTTGCTTCAAACAGGGCACTTTGCAGATGCACGTTTTAGCGCACTTCTAGTTGGTTCTCTGTTCCAGAGATGGGGATTGATGTAATATCACATATTCATGCTCACTATTTCTCACAAAAGTCCTGCTCTCGATCCGCCTCATATATGCACATCCTCTTTCGTACATCGCTTAGTGCTTCCATTCTTTCTTCTGACAACCCACACTACTATCATCCTCTGCCTGTAACCTTTGCGTGGTTCGTCTCGGTTCCAATTCTAATGCTAGTTACTGACCTCTAGTGTTCACTCTCGTAACCGTTGTCTTGCTCTGAACCTAAAACGAAAATGGGTAATCATGCGATTACGAAACCGAACCGAGACAGCGTAGAAAGAAGTGATGTCAACTACTGGCTCATGTGAAGACTTTTTGCCAAAGCTCTGGTTCTGCTTGACTAGGCTTTCTATTTATCCACCAGCTTACCACACATCTGCCCTCGCCTCACCGCCACTCTTAGCCTATTATGACAGTTGTAGAACGAGGCTCATCAAAAGATGTTAATCTGGCTAGGGAGCATGGAACGACGCGATTTATGCCCCCTGTAAGTTCACTCGTAAAACTCCAGGGGAGAGGAGAGGTCTGTGCACATTTGATTGTAACGGTACTCTTTTCGGTTCGTTCACCGTACCAACATTGATCCCTCAATCCGGACGAGTAAACTCTTTGCGAAGTAGCGCAGCTCATGCATATCACCAATACTTAGTACAGTATCTCTGTTCCAAATTGGCCTACAGGAAGTGGAGGAAGTAGTCCAAATGACATCATCAGCATACTCATAGTATACTGACACGGGTTACAGTCTCATATCCCTTCGAAATCGTGTACGACCAGTACGCCAATCCCCTCTCCCGCATTACAGGTATTTCGTTCACTCGTTCGTTTTCATCTATTCATGACTGGGATGAAATCAATAATACAGGGTGATGATGTCAACGGGAAAAACTCGTCAGTCCCTTGCCGTATCTCTCGTGAAAATCTAATTTCTATAACTTGAACGCAATGTATAATACCCACGTGTCCGAGTTACTTTCTTACGGCTTGTAATCCCTCGCAAAACTTCACCATCTTTGACCATAGCTTCAATAACCAGATGAGGATGACGTCAACAAGTGCTTCACATTCACGCCCACACACACCTTTCTTGCACAAGTCCTGCACGAGGTTCGATCCAGGTGTGTTTTCCTAGTTCCTTGCACTTCGTTTCGTGTGCACACCCTATCTCTCTCTCAGTGTCCCTTCGCAAGAGTTAACTTTTGGGCCCTTTCCCACTGGCTCTGCGTGCGAGTGGTCTCTTTGCCACCATTTCTAGCCCATGTGAGACTTTGGCGAGCTAGATTTCCATTACTTACTGACATTATCATTCAGCCCCATCACTGCATATGCAAAGTCAATGCCCCGCTTGACTTGGCTGACGTCAACAACAAAGAAAAGATCGTGCAAAACGTCTCCCTCTCTCTCTCTCTCTCTCTCTCTCTCTCTTTCTGTCTTCACTTCTTTCATGCTCCCGTAACTGCCTACTTCTCTCTCAATGCCCCTGTCCCCGCGAGTTGACCTATGGGCCCCCCTCTACTGGCCCGACTGGCAGATGGTCTCGTCTCCACTGATCCAGTCCATGCCAGGATTGCGTTTCGCCATCGGTCGCTTCAACTCGACCTCTGAGTAGCTGTCCAGATCTTGTTGTTCCCGCTCTGTCGGCCCTGTGGAAGCTTCGGTGGTCATGTCTCCACTGATCCAATCCATGTTAGATTGTGTTTCGCCATCGCTCGCTTCAGACTCGGCCTCTGAGTAGCGGTCCAGATCTTGTTGTTCTCGCTCAGTCGGCCCTGCAGAAACTTCGGTCTCATGATATGAGACCGTCACCTGAATCTCTGGGGTAACCCCATCTCTTCAGCACCTCCTTGTAGCTCTGTTCTTAGCCTCAGTAATTGCCGCCTGCAATTTCTGATCTTTTCTCATTTCCTCCTCTCTCTCCCCCTCAACATTAATTTTTAATTTTGCCTCTCTGTCGTCGAAGTCCAGGATCGTGGTCATCCAAGGACTTCCTTCCCCCGACTCTAGGGTCCAACGTACAAGAGAGCTCCAAGTATCTGGTTTATAGCCGCGTGGACCCTTGCGGTACGCCATAGCCTCACGCCTTTGGAATAGCCGGAGCCTAGCAGTAGCCTATGCACTCACGTAGAGTCAACCAAGGTCTAAGCACCTCACCACTCCGCTTCGCTACTCCGATTAGCACAGCACCAGCACGAACGCATATGTATTACCACTTGACTAACTTCCAAATAACTTGACAGCTATTACCTTTATAGGAGTCCGAAAGTGCCACGATCTCTGTGTACTAAACGGGGGACCGAAATAGGTTCCTAAAATAATAAAAAAATGGAAAACATCATAAAATAGTAAAATAAGATAATCTGGCTTCTTAGGTTTTTCAACAGTCCACCATCTAATTATTGGTCCAAAGTTTAACTTTTCCAAACAGGCATCTAGGAATCTCCAATCAACATGATCATATGCTTTTTCAAAATCAATAAATATAAATGCCACATTCTGTTGATTTTGTCTTCATAATTTTATCATTTCATTAATTAGTAATACATTGTCCTGGATGTTTCTTCCTTTAATGAAACCAGTCCGGGATGGGTGAATAATATCGGCTATTATAAGAATGAGTTTGATTGGTTAAAGCTTTGGCTAACATTTTATATACAACAGTTAGGAGTGTAATTGGCCTATAATTCATAATGTTAGATTTGTCACCTTTCTTATTGCGAGGCACAGGGCCTCGATATGCCCTACAGGGCCTATTTTCAACACAGTCGGCCGCCCTAAGTGAAGGCAGGCACGACCAAGGCCTACAGGCCATTTTGGGGTCACCACGCAACTGGGGAAATTGAGGCAGTTGCGCAGCGCCAGTTGGTTGGAAGCGCCCAGGCCCAGGCCGACTTTCATTGTATGTAACTGAGGCAGGCCCTGGGCTGGATACACAACGTGGACCGAACAAAGGCTGAGGGCAGTTGGGTGCTGGTAACCACCACAGGCCCTGGGCCTGTTTACTTCGGACTGAGGCTCATCCTTGTGGGGCCTACCGGAAGCTTCTGGGTCAGGGCCCAGTACCGCATTACCGTACGCAGCAGCAGGCCACTTCGATATAGGGAAGGGCCTGCCTACGCATTGGGCATTCGGGCACTAGCTGCATGCTGCGCAAGCCCTGTTGTGCTAACGCTGGCCAGCGCTCACGCGCTCACGGGCGAGCTGGAAGGAGCAGGCAACCATAGCCGAGCTGCGCTGATGTATGCTGGATGGGGCGCATGGTGGTCCTTGGGTGCATGTGGCATCTGAGAGTTAGGGAACGAAGTTGTGAGTGATACCTGGTGCTTGAGGCGAACGGCATTCCGGGTTGTGGACCCTGAGGCGCAGGTTCCTTGCATTATATAGAAGGGTGAGAATACCTTGACCAACAATCTCCCCCATTTGTCCTGCAGTCTGGATTTGATTGTAATATTCCATTAGATCATCCGATAGGGAGGACCACATAGTTTCTCAAAATTCCTTTGGAAGTTCGTTAACTCCGGGTGTTTTATCCTCTATTTGTAGTAGTAACATCCAAATCTCATTCTTTGTGACTGGTTCTTCTAGTTTCATCCTTTGCTGCCGTGTTAATGCCTGTTCCATCAGAATTAAAAAGTTTTATAAAACCTCATCATCCTGAGCACCATTAATCTAGGACGTAAAAAGATCCCCACTAGAGTGCAAGTTAATGGGCTGATCTCACCCGAGATTCGTCTGCAAAGATCGGTGAGGCAAGGCGACCCACTCGATCCTTTTTTATTCGTAATCGTCATGGAAGCTGTGGGAGCAAATCTCATAACCAATCCTCATCTCAAGAGACTTCCAGTGGCAGGAATCCCATAAGAAGCAATTCTAATTTGCTCCATGTTTGCTGATGACTTGATGATTATGATGGAGGCATCCCCTCAGAATATGGAACAAATTAAGGCACTTATGGATACATTCCCAAGGGGACAAACCACTTGACATGGTCGTTATTTGGGGTAATAAAACGTTGGGTTGGTGGATACATTCCCAAGGGGACAAACCACTTGAATTCCAAGAGTCAAATGGCTCCCCCAGGAAGCACCAATCATAGTTTTGGGTATCATAATCACAGCACAAGCGAAGCCTAATACTAATAATGTTTAGATTTCAACATCAGCATTGGAAAAAATGAAGAAATGGCAGGACCAACACACATCTCTTTTTGGTAGAGCCCTCATCCTAAATAATGTGGTCCTTGCATCCACGCGGAATAAATCTGCATTATGGTCCCTTGAAAAAAAAAACAGCAAAAGACCTTAAAAGACAACTCTAGACCTTCCTATGGAGAGGGGACCATGACACTAAAAATGTCATCCCTAGAGTTGCTTGGGATACTCTTGTCCAACCGAAAGCTAAAGGATTTATTGGATTATTGGATTCGCTTCTCCAATGCCAAGCATTGAGACTTCAATGTATTAAAAGATTTATATTGGGAATAGACCTTCCATCGCAACCTTTGGCACTGGAGCAGATCCCGAAATTAGCCCCTCCCACTCTTCAACATATCCATCCCCTCACTTGGGTGGAGGATCGTTACTGGACCATACCAAAACAAAGTGCATATTCAAGAAGGGTGGGGGCAAAAAGGAGCAGTTATAAAAAACTTAGTACTAGATAACTTCTGGTCTGATTTGCTGAAAATATGACAAAAAACTTCCCCTCCCTAACAAATCTCCACCTTCTAGATATGAAGAGGTCCTCATGCAGCCTGTTTTTGGCAATAGGTGGATATCAGGTTCAAATGGTAGAGTTTATACTAGTTCGCAATCCCCATGGTCAACCTGGGATAAAGCAGGTATAGTCAGAATAAAGGACTTATGAGATTCAAGGAACAAACGTTGGAAATTTGTGGAAGAACTGAAAAAAGAGATTAAATATGTCAGGAACTTGACTAACAATCTGGACCAAATAATATCATATATCCCTATAGCATGGATACTGCTTCTCAAAAAGGGTATGGACTTTAGAAAAGCAGACTGGGTTGGAACTATTCAGCCTGGGGGAGGTACAGTTATAGGTCAAATTCTGGATACCCATCAAGGAGAGGCGATGGTTAACATATGCAGAGTATGTAAAGATCATTCAATCCCTCAAATGAACCAAAATGAAGTTGCTTTGTTCCCTGATTCTACAACGTATAGGATTAGAGTTTTATATTTTTCAACAGCAAGAAGTTGGAAAGCCTTCCTCCCCGAATTGTCAATTGTTGAGCTACCACCAGATCCTTTGGAATGGGTATGGAAAACTAATAGAAGAGGTAACCCTCAAATATTGCACTCCCTCACAGTTCAAGCCTCATATGGCATCCTTCGTCCAAAAATAGACGTCATAGCCATTTTGAAGGAAAGATGGGCCAGACATCTTAATATCCACCTCGACCGACTCAAGCCTGTTAAATGGTGTAAGGGCCTCAAGGACAGACCGACAAAATTTGCTTCACTACAATGGCAAATTGTCCATAGGTGTTTACCAACTAATGATTGGTTAATTGATCATTTATCGCTTGAACAAAAAGGCTTAGTTAATCATTAAACGCTTGAACAAAAAGACTTAGTTCTACCATGGTGTCCCAACTGTAATTCAGCGTTCCCAAGCAGAAAGATAAGAGAAACTATAGAACACATATTTCTTCAATGCCAGTGTCCAAACTGCTATGGAGAAGATGGGATCATATTTGGAATAAAATCACCGGTTTGGACTGGTCATGGAATTGGCGTGCACTCCTTTTGGGACAATGGTCTCCAGTGATGGAAAATCTGTCAGAATTCCAAACCAATTTATTCCATGTAGGTAGGAAAGCATTACTTCGAGCTTTGTGGTTCAGAAGGTGTGTGCTTTCTTGGGAGGGGGTAAGAATTGATGGCCAGGAAATTTCTGACATAATCCAAAATTTTGTCCAGACGGAAATCAGAGCACAATGGTGTAAAGCCAAAATCATACTCAAGTCACTGATTCAAAAACAAGACATTACAAAAATTCTGCACAAATTCCAGATTAACTGGCTGGGGGATTCATCAGGGGAGAATTTGGGGGAAATCAAATGGTCTG
The DNA here is from genome assembly GCA_003427395.1 of Chara braunii. Classification (NCBI taxonomy): domain Eukaryota; kingdom Viridiplantae; phylum Streptophyta; class Charophyceae; order Charales; family Characeae; genus Chara; species Chara braunii. Next base: position 478,594 of record BFEA01000433.1, read on the forward strand.
GTGGGGAAGGAGATGCAGCGTTCAAGAGGGACTATGACATCTTCTTCTACAGCTGGTTTGATATTCCACCAGGAGTTTCCTTGAGATCCCCGGATCTATTTCCTGATTTTTTCCCACCCTCGGATCTGGCTTTAGTTGATCTTCAATGGTATGGGGTGGAATCTGGAAGATAAGGCTTGCATGCAATTGCTGCTGATTGTTCTATTATCTAAGTAGTAAGAATGAGAGCAAGGTACATCTAGCTGGCTGTGTCATGTTAGATCTGGTGGCTCACAAATTGTTGAAGAGGCAGTCATCTTGCTCATGGTAGCTTTGGTTGGTTTTCTTGGATCCAGGGTCCCTTTGGGTCTCGTTAAAAGCGAAACTGGGTAAGGCTACTACAGACTAGCGCGCAGCGATCCCATAATGGGATTCCGACTGCCAACCCTCTTTCGTTAAGAGGAAGCCATCAGACTTTCACTGACGGGTACCCGTGTCCGATGGCAAGGAGGTGGCTTATGACCTTCGGTGGGAGGGGATAAACATCCTACCAAAGTGGTTGGGGTTGCCCTTTTTTTGGGGTCCTACTATGCGACAGCTACTAGGTCGCGCCTGCAGTAAAGCGAAATGTGAAGAGCCGGCCAGTCTAGGCCACCTGCTTATGATCATAGTTCAAAATCGAAACGTTCGTTCCCCGCATGAAGTGATAGGGAGGGGGGATTAAGATTTCAAAAGAACAAAAAAAATCAGGGACTTGATAAAAGGAAAAAAAAGAAGAAAAAGGAAAACCCCTAGAGCTGTGGCTATTAGGAATCGTTCGATCAAATACTTCTAGAATCGCAGTCTGGGTTTTTATACAAATATGAAAAACGACGCTCTATTTTCACTTTTCTCTTTTCTTTTTATTTTTGTCGTTCTTTACATTCCCCTTTCTCAGACTTTTGCAGTCACCACCTATCCCATAACTTGGCTAGGGGGAACTCGGCGCGCAGTAAAAAAGACCGCGGTCCCTCTACCTTCGCATCCCTGGGCGAGCCCGGCGGCTACCACGACCATTGGCCGGTCGTGCTCTACTGTACAGCAAGGTGCTGAGCCTGTGTGGACCAATGGAAAGTCCAGTGGCGCACCCGAACCTTTTGCCGTGGGAGCGCCCGCTGGATCAGTCCAAGGACAGGACATTCGCAGGACGAGCCTAGTACACTACCAAGGCTGTGAGTAGAGCGCGCCTGGTACACCGCAGAGATCTGTGAGCAGGGAGCTGGTTCGCTGCGGAGTCTGAGCAGAGAGCTAGTACGCTGCGGAGTATGAGCAGGGAACTGGTAAGCTGTAGAGTCTGTGAACAGGCGTCCGGTATGCAGCAAATGTTCGTGAGCTGGTGTCTGGTACGCAGCAAAGGTTCATGAGCTGGTGTTTGGTACGCAGCGAAGGTTCGTGAGCTAGTGTCTGGTACGCAGTGGAGGGCCGGGACACCACGCCTTCCAACAGCGGGGCACCAACTTGAAACGCGGGGGAGCAAAGGGAGATAGATGAGGAGGGGAGATGAAGGGATCGATGAAGAGGGGGAAGGTTCTAGAAGGGTGGGGAGAACGAAGAAGGGATGATCAAAAATTTCACACAATCGAGGTGGCTGTCAAGCCACTCGCGTAAGTCCATTCTTACGGCTTGATTTGACCAGCTCGACTGGCGACCAATCATCCTAGCCGGAAGGGGAGGGAGGAAGTACACAAGGACGAAGCAGTGAGCAAGAAGAGAAGTTGCGCAGATGCAAAAACGAGAAGCTAGCTTGCGGATTCCTGCAAAGATTCAAAATGGCTCCACGCACGCATATGACCAGAAAATGAAAATGCAATGACAACTGGAACTGTAATCGCTTCTTCAAAAATTTGCTCGTGGTCAGTAGCCGGCTGCGCGCAGCTAGATTGTGAAAAGACAAGGACATGCATGCAATTACATTCGAAAAGTTTTTGAACCCGATCCCCCTTTTTGCCTTTACCCAACAAGGTTAATGCTCGCGGCTTACTTCGGGGTTTAATCTGAAGGGTACGCGAGACTGCGCAATACAGAACTTGGCTTATCACAAGAAACAGAGGAAGTCTTGGTTGTCCATCACCGTTGTTGTCATTGTCATCATATCATCATGTCGTCTAGAAGACAGGCTCATCATGGTTGTTTGTGCGTGTTTCAAAGAAAGAGAGAGAAGGGGGGGGGGGGGGGGGGGGGGGGCATTTAGGAGAACAATTGATGAATTCATTTGGACGGGATGGCTTGTAAGGGTCTGGGAACCTGTAATAGCAACCCCAGGCAGCTCCATCTATGAATTGCTGCGGCGAGATGCTCATTAAGAGCGCCAGAATCCGAAGTCTAGACTATTCAATCTACGATAGATGTGAGTGTTTTGCTTTTGTCTCTTGTTCTTTTTTTTTCTCTGTAGGTGTGGCCTTAGAGCATTGATGTGTTCTGAGGAGCTTGGTAAGGTGCTTTTTTTATGAATTCAGAGAAGAGGAACTGGACAAGCCTAATGTACACTAGTGAAGCAATGAGTTGAAGTAGGCTTACTGGTCGTAGTTGAATGAGTTTTATTGACATAACCCAGTTCGACTTAGGCCATACTCAGAAGAAAAACCGGACAACCCTCGTCCAGTCACTGAACACCAACCATGAGGTTTCCCTTCCCTCCCCACCTTCGCCATAAATCCTTCCTTGTGCTCCCCTCAGGCCATTACCAACAGAAATTGAAGATCATTGCATCTTTATGATCATTATGTTCCCCCTTTTTTCCCTTTTTTCCAATGTCAAGGATCAGTTTTTCCTTATCTCCATCTCTACAACTTCCTTTATTGTATATTGGGTGGAGTGTTCACAATCATAAACGCTCTCCATTACCAGAACACGTCTTCTCACCCCAATTCCCCACAGCATTGTGATTCCACCTAGCTCGAACATGTTTCTTTGCAAAAGATGGCCACTCTTCCTGGGCCTATGTCCCAGGAGCAGTGCTCTCCAGTCACATTTCCAGCTCTCTTTGCCTGTTAGCATGACAGTTTCATAGGAAGTCTAAATCGGAACCTGTTTGCGTTGACAATCATTGCATGCTGGATCAAAAACTTCGCGTTCGCGCCTTCCGGTTAGCGCACAGCAGCGCTAATTTTCTTCGCGTTCGCGCCCGCAGCCCCGCCGCTGTGCGCGCGCGAACTTGAATTTCACCTTTCGAAAAACCCTACCCACGCCCCGCACGACATGGACGAGGATCGACCCTGCCATAGCTCATCACGTCCGACAAAGAAGCCCTAAGGGCGCGCGCGTGCACGCCTGACGCACGCGTTTAGGACACTAGGATTACGAGCCAAGGTGACGGGAAGACAGCGGGCTACCTACGAGTCCTACCATGCACCTAACAGCGAACTTGGCAAAAGGGGATGCTGACGATCGACTTTAGGTTTCTCAGCTTCGCTCCTCCACCAAGGGACATCCGAGAGGAACTCAAAGGAGAATCTATTGTTCATCAAGCCGTTTTGTCCGTCTTTTGTCCTCAATGCAGTACTTTGATATATTCAAACCATCCCTCATCCCCCAATACCTCCCCAGACCCCCACACTTAGGCCATACCTCCATCTTGTACCATCTCTAATCCGACCACCCCTGTCACCCCCCACCCCCGCCGTCTCTCACTACTAAACAGGTCCAACATCAAATCCTACAACGCCAACAGCGCCTCTCC
>BFEA01000433.1:490587-501197 GCA_003427395.1 Chara braunii
AAAAAAAAAAAAAAAAAAAAAAAGGAACCTGTTGGCGTTGTAATTCTGGCACTATTGTGCGGATCCGACAGATCATGGTCATTTTGTTTCCATTATTCTCCAAGCTGTGCTCTCATAATAAATGCATATTTCTACTTCAAAATACGTGGCCCGCAGGAGTTTGGCATCCTGAGATTCGACACTTACTCGAATGTCCGGCTGCGCAGACAGTCATCTTCAAGCCCTACTCAAACTTGCACTTTCCTGATTTATCTGACTTTGATTATGGCCAAACCTAGATTCATCTGACTGCAATCACGCCCAGAGGTCAGTCCAAAATGTCTGAGTGTGCGTATGCCCTCAGTCGGTGCAGAAGACTTCCCATTTCATGCATGGACTGATTGCTAGTGGATATGTTTTATGCCGACCTTGAAGAAAACAAAAATCTGAGTCACAGTGTGAGGTGAAACGGTGCGTTCTGCTTTTCCCCCCCTTTCCCTTCCGCAGTTCAAACATCTCACTATTCTGTGGCTGCCATGTGCAGCTTGTGGCCTGAAGAGGCCCAATGTGCCAGCAGACAAATTTTATGCAGCGGCATCGCAGCCTATCTCCAGCCAGACCAATTATTATTATGAAGCTGTCTGAAGGTGTCTGCTGAATCTTTGCTGATCCAAACACTGGTGGTGATCTGCGTCAGAGACATCGGGGTGAAATACCAACAAAGAGGAAACCCCGGGCATGCTGCCCAAGTGCGGCCCTGATGCATGTCATCATATGATCACAACTATCTGCCCTTATCTCAAAACACAGTCTCTCAATCCCCTGGGTCTTCAAAAACCAAACTGGAGCTGCCAACATCGTTGCGTCTCCAGCATCAAGTCCATTGGTGTACGGAAGTCTGTGGCATTAATTGCAGAGTAAAAGGATAAACATGGCCCTTACTGGGTTTTCCATTCCGAAACGGCTGCCACTATGAAAGTTGTCAGGATTTCGCCTTTGATAAACCCGGGGTTCTCACCAGGGTTTATTACAAAGGCTCTACGCCCATGCAGCACTTCACTTGCTTCCCCTTCCCCATATTGTCTTACCCTTAAAATAAACATTCCAAAAGGAACACGTGTTTCTATCTTGCTTGGCCTAAGGAGCTCTCATGCTAAAACTCGAAGTATCAGCTAAATCTCTGATCTCCCGAGAGACTTTGCCCAGCTGTCCGATGCCCTCGGATCGCTAGGCAAGTTGGAGATGCTGTCCCTCAACTGTGGCTACCTTTCCTCCTCCCAGAACTCCCTGAACTCCCTTGCCTTTTGTGGGTCGTCCTTCATCCGCCCCTTCACTCTTTTCCATTGCGCGCTATGTTCTTATTCCAACATGCTTCTTCCTCCCCCTCTCCCCCCCCCCTCCTCTTCAAGAATCATAAGGGTATAGTCATTCAGCTCCTCCTCGATCTCCTTCAATCTATCAGCTGCTTCTCCCCAGCTGAGAATCAGAGGAATCCCTCTGGGCCTTGATCCCTTGTGGACACCTCGTGACTTCCCTGTTTGGCCTGTCCAGAGTTTTGCGAGTCCTTTCAGCAATATTTCCTTGTAGCAACCAAAACCACACAAACTGCGCTCTAAGTCTTCCCTCATTTTCGGGATTTACTTGGATCAGACATTTGGTTTGCCTCCGTTTGCATCTGATTTCTGTTTCAATGAAGTCCTTGGTTGATGGACTTGATGCCCAACTTCCCCTGAAGGGTGGGGATACCAGGACCACAACTCCTGCCCTAGTCCCTTGGGCTGGGGCCCACAACTGGTGCTCCATCCACCAGGGCAGGGGGGATGCAACATTGTATTCATCCAGACTAGTCTCCTAGATGCAAACGACATAAATTTGGTCGTGCCTAACGAATGCCAGCAGCACCCTGCTTTTCGGGTTCATAGACCTGAGCCCCATACCTGTAATATTCCAGGTCTCTAGCTTTAGACGATTCGGCCTTCTCCCTCTTACTATCTAGCCACTACGCCTCCAGTCAGTCTTCTAATGATTGCTCCAGCCCCCTAAACCCCTTTAGTGGGGTAAAGCACTTCACGCCACCCTAGTCCTACCTCTATGCTACTCTAGACCTTCCAAATCAGTGCTAAGAGAGGGGGCCCTCTGCCCCAGGGCCCCTTCGAAAAAATACCCTCTCACTTCCCACTCCTCGTCCATATCCCCCTTCCCCCCCAGAAGTTAGCGCTCCCTATATATTCTTCCAGCAGGAGCTTAGCATTAATGCTCCTCATGATTGACATGGTTGTGTCATTTACTATATGGAGCTCCCATGGCTGTGGCGCCAATCCATTGATCCTCGCAAAGTTGCACCCATCTAGCTCCTCGGACTCCCAACTCTGGAGTTCCTGACACCAACCAGAAGAAAGATGATCACTGCATAATTCCCACCCATCTTGGTAGCTCTGATGAATTTGTATGGCAGTGTCGTAGTATCTGCCCACCCAACCCTTGGCATGGTTGATTATCAGTGCCTCTTGCTGGAGAATCGAAAGATTTAATGATGGCACCGCATTTCTCCTTTCCGTCGGGATTTTGAGCCCTTCCGACGCCCACCAGAGGACAAAAGGACAGGCATGGCACTCTTCTGCGGTCAAGATCTCTGTCATGTTGCCCAAAAGACTTGTCTGTCTCACCCTCTCTTCCCCTTCACTAGACCCTCCAGATCCACTGGCCTCCCCCACTCCCTTTTCTACCTTCCTCGGGTAGCTTACTTTTCCCTTCACTCGCTTGCCAACTTCCCCCCCGATGGCCTCTCTGAACGCTCTTTCCCCTCACTTATTGTACCTTCCTGCGAAGCCCGGAAGGTTTTTGATCTCTCTCTCCCCTGTTGTTCTTCTTCTTCCATTCCTCTGCCGCTCCCGTCCCTCTCATCCCCCATATTGCCTTCTTTCGAGCGTTGCCAGTCTCCCCCTCCTCACTCAATCGCTCACCATAGCTCCCGCTGTCCCCCCTTCCTTGCTTCTCCGTTCCTGCTCACTTCACTCCTCGTCTTCTCTGGATCCTTTTTCATTGCTCCATTCGCTCGCCTGGTCGGATTTTGTAGTCCGCTCCATCGGGGGCAATTCCCCTTGTGACTGTTGTTCGCCATTCTCTTCTCCTTGCTCAATCGGTTGGCCCGGCTCCTCGTTCCGCTCCAATGAGGAGGTCTGCCGCTGTTCCCACTTCTATGCGATTCTGGTACCCTTGATCGAGCTCTCTCCTTCCGATTCCAGCATCTCTACCCCTCCTTTTGCCTGATCCATCTCCTCCCATCAGTGAGATTCTTCTTCCTACTGTTCCACATGCACCCTCGGCGACCATGAAGCCATTCTTGCTTTGGCACTCCGGAGCCAGTATTTGGGCTCCTCCTCTCTCCCTGTCTCTGCATTCTTGTCGGCGGGGACCGTTCCCGTTCCCTACCTTGCCTAACTTCACTATGCCAGTCCGACTCCCGTTGATAGCCCTTGTTGACCCTGGTCGACTCCTGGAAAGCCGGAGCCGATGCGCCAGAGGGATCCGGCTCATCATCCGCCGACCTCCAGTCCCTTGGCGGTCCCGGCATTACTCACTTCTTTCGTCTTCTCTGACGGTCGGGTCGTCGCCCTCGTTTCTCCCTCTCAGGGCCGATTCCCGATTCCCCTCTCTACGACCGCAGCTCACCAAGTTGTTCTTCCCATCTAATCACTTGCAGGGCAATCTCTCTCCCCCCCAAACCTCCCTCCGACCCTGTACTCCACCTGCCCGTCCTTGCAGCACACTGCCCCCCCTCCCCTACTCCCCCTCCTATACGTCACCATCTCCCTTCCCAACTTTTACTCTGGGGCACTCCTGATGACTATCTCCCTGTACCTTCCCCCCCCCTCCCTTCCTCCTCTACCTTCTCCCCCTGCCTTTTCTCCTGCGCCCTTTGCCCTTCCCCTTCCATCCCCACTTTATCCCCGACCCACAATTTTAAGTTTGCTCATTTGCCCTATTAGACTTCAGGGTTCCACTCCCTGCTCCTCTTGTATTTGCTCTGATTATCTTGCAAGATTGTAGGGAGCTGCACCCTGCTCCTCTTGTATTTGCTTCAATTTTCCCTGCTCCTCACCACTGTACTGGCCTACGGCACATTCCCCTGCTCTGCTTCCTTCCCCCATCTCTGGTTGCCTTCTTACCGACCCCTCCTCCATATTCCCCACCCGTTGTTCTTGAATCCCTCTCTTTTCCCGCTGCTTTGTCTCCTCCTCCTATTTGCGAGGGGTCAACCCCTCCTTCAATCTCCACTTCCGGCCTAGTAGGGCCGTTACTTCCCAAACTAATCACATAGTCCTGCACTGCTTTCCGCCATCCCCCCCTCCTCCCCCGGGTTGCTCACTTCACTATCCTCTTTCCGGCTAGCTCCCGGTGCCTTATCTCGTCCCTCTTCCCCCATCCCCCTTGTCCCACCTCATCCTCCTTGTTTTCTCCTTGCTGTTTTGGGCAAGACTCCTGCGGTTCCCCTCCTCCCCTCTCCACCTGCCCGCCCTTGTCCGTCCTCATTTTCCCGTCGCCCTCCACCCCTCGTCCATCTTTCCCTTCGACCATTCCCCCCACCAGGGTCCACCTTCCTCCAACTCGGCGCCACCCTGGCTGACCGCTCACTCTGCCCATCTTCCCTGCAGGCTCTTACTCCTCGCTCACTCCCCTCGTGCTGGTCGGCCGATGCTGGTCTCTCCACCTCCGCCTTGCGCTTCCTATCCTCCTCACCAAACAACCATTGTGGGGCGTCCGTTTGCGTCGCGTCGTAGCCTAGATCCTCCACATCTCTCTGCTCTTGCCTTGGCCGCCTTCCTCCCCATCTCCCCCTCCCGCGCTTGATTGTGCTCCCTTCTAACGTAGTCAATGCTGGTTCCGGCGAGCCACGCCGGGCTTCCGCCTGCCACGGCTCTTGCTGGATGTGCGAGTCCACTCGATCCTCCAGCTGACTCCATGCCTGCCACTCTGCTTTGACATTTGACTGCAAGATCGGGTACAAGGTACATCGTAGCTCCCTCTCCTACAGCTCCTCCCACTCCGTCTCCTCTTTGGTTAAACATCTACCGTCCCAGTCCAGGTGCCCGTGTGTGTAGCAGTGGTTGCAGAATGGAGTTTCACTGATAACCACTCGAACCTCCTGCCTGTTGCAAGCAGCATCCTGTCTGCATAGGCATTTCTTAGCGGGCCATCTGTTACGTACTTAGTGAATTCACGCTCCTCTTCACCAAAGTACCTCGTGCTGACAATCCTTCTGAAAAAAGCCTCCACCGAGCCCCATACCCATTTCTCTGCCACGGGCGTCGCCCTATAGACCTTCACTCACGACCATCTCGTCCTTTCCTCTACTCTTTGTTTCTCCCGTTCTGTCGGCGATCTCCAAGTCAGGCAGGGGATGTCCACCCTTTCCCCCACCCAGAGGCAGTGATTCATTCAGTCCTGATCTCCATTGACGGCTCCAGGTATGTAACCACCGTACCTCCTTCAACGTCAAAATCACCCTTCCACTTCCCTCTTACCATCAGCCATGTTTGCTCACGGTCTGGATCCAGGCTTTCCTGGCCGCTGTTATGATCCTGGCCAATTTCGAGGTACACATTCATCAGATAGTACAATGCCGTCCAATTGCAGAACGAAATGAATGAACTCGAGAGGAGAGAGAAGATTAGAAGAAGAAGAAGTAAGAAAGAAGAAGAAGATGATGTACACCAGCATAGACAAATGATAAAGCTCTTCTTCTTCGCTCAACCCTCTCTCCCTCCTTATCTCCTCCTCTCTTATTCACACAAGAATTAATAATACAATGTTGAATAGCTGAACCAGAATCAAAGTCCGAATCCCTCTTCTACTGCAGGTATCACTTGAGGTCCACCATAGCCATGGCCGCGTCTCCCAGTCTTCACTCTCATAGGCCGAGGCTATGGCGGACTACTAGGCCTTGCCCAGATGCCCAAAGGACAACCCAAAGCAGCTATGGCTGGTCAGCTCAGGCCGCCATGCCTGACTTTGCCTCGAAGCTTCTTGGTGTAGCTCAATCCCAGCTGGGGCCTTCCTGCTGCAGCGCCCACCAAGGTGATGAAGATGGCTGCCACCATAGCCAGGTAAGTACCTCTGGCTCTCCTCCCCCTTCCTGTCCTTCTTCCTCCTCCAAGTCCTTGCTTCTTCCCCAGCAGCACTGCTCCAAGCTAGCGCTGCTCCAGCCAGCGCTCCAACCAGTGTGTCGCCAAACTTGCACACCGACGATGAGGCTGGGCTCTTCGCCCGGCCTGGAGATATAGCGGCCTGCTTGCCTCTTGGGTGGTGACTTCCAGGCCGCTCGGCCTTCCAAGCAACCGGTACCTCCTCCCTTTCGGAGGGAAACATCATTGCAGACTCTGATATTGCATGTACAGGCCCTAGGCTCAGACTGGTACCCGCCTAGACCTAGCCTACAACTACTGGCCTCTAAAAATGTCACTTTTGTCTTCTTCTGCTCGGCCTCCAGTACCCGGCACATCTACCGCTTCAGGGTGTGGTACCGGCCTACCTGCTACTTGAGTGTTTCCCCGCTACTTCAAGTGCTGCTGGCCTCTTTCCCCGCCACTTGAGTGTTTTCCCCGCTGCAATCCTCAATGTCACGGTCACGGTAAGTACCGGCCCTGAGGGCCCAACGAACGAACAAGTGCCCTTACGGGCCACACACACACTCAAGCAAACCAGCACTCAGACAGACATGCAGTCCAGCAAGCGTGCACACACACAGACTTAGTAGCAAGCGGGAAACTCAGCAAGGCATTCAGTCCATGAGAAAAGCCGTGTGTTTCAGTCCATGTTTCTCAGGTCATCACACCGCTATAGACCAGGCCCGCACACTAGCTGGTAGCTTACACACCACCATGTGTGTACGTCTGTTGGTGTTCTGCAGGTACGTGACCTCATTTATTGGACTTGCGATACACTTGCCCCTATTAACGATATACTTGACCAGGCCATTCCCAGTCAATGGTAGGTCAAGCACATATGCTTGCCTAATAAGCTCCATTAACCCCCATCTATTCCAGCCCCCTCAAATCCCCTCCCCCCCTCCCCCCTCCCACACCTCCAGCCTCTGTGCGTAACGTCCCTGTCGCACTCACTGTGCACAAAGCTATTCCGGCTACTAGTCAACGCCGCCCTAACACCTTCGAACAGTGCACCATTGGGTGTCTGATGGAGGACTCACTCGACTGAAGAGATCAACCAGGGACCAAGGCCTACACTATTTGTTCCAGAGTTGTTCCGCCCTCTCCTCCCGTGTGTGGCACTCTCCCCCCTGCACACCCTCTCCCGCACTTGTTTTTACCCCCCTTCCCCCGTCATCCTCACCTTCCTATCTTGGGGGTTTCAAGCTTCTCCATTTCAAGCACAGCCCAGGTGTGCGCACCCTGACACCTACCTTATTCACCCCACAGCCCAAGCAGGCGCATCACCAAGGCACACACACATGCCCCCTGGATTAACCTTGAAAGGGAGTCGCCGAGCACCGCTAAGAAGAGGGATCCTACCAGCCATGTAGTAATCAAGCCCAGCACCCCGTAGCCCCAAATAGGAGTTGCTGGCCAAACAGCCGAAGTCGCAGCGTTACGAAGTCCTCCCAAATTGCGTCCAAGTGAGCGCGCAGATAGCCCACTTCAGTGAGCCAGCATACACCCACACCCAGAAGTGCATGTCGTCAGTGCGGACTGGTATCATGAGCCTTACCTGGGTCAAAGTCAATGGCTGAACTGTGAGAACCCCTGCACTTGAACCCACCTGCACCCCAGAGCCTCTCGTCGCCGGTTCAGGCCGCTGTCGTCAATTGTGCCGAATTTGATAATCAATGCCGCCTGCTGTCGTCGACCAATCCAAACCTCTGTCGGTGATCATACCCGAATCGATGACCGGTACCACCTGCTGTTGTCTGCCGTGCCAGGGTCGATGGTCGCACAGTGTGGACTGCTATCATCATCCTAACCGGGGTCAATAATCCAGGCTGCTGTCATCACCCTGGCCAGAATTGATGGCGGAAGAGTCAGAGCCCGTACACCTGAATCCGCCTGCCCCCGAGGAATGCTTGTCGCCGATTCCAGACTGCCGCCCTCAAAAATTGCCGAGGCATACCAGACTTAGGCAACGCCACCTGCTGTCGTCAGCTACGTCCGGGTCGGTGGCCAAACAGTCAGGACCATGCCCACTATTGTTTTTACTCTCATGCGCCGCTCATCGCGTCCTTCGCCTCTCCCCCCATCGTCTGTGGCACCACACACAGGCTTGGCGCCATCACTTCACCAGCCGAACACTTGTTTGAAAAAAAAAAAAAAAAAAAAAAAAAAACAGAACCTGACGGTTCTGGCTCCTTTTCCATTCTGGGGAGCGTCAGTCCGGTTCCTATTCCCCCGGCAAGTCAAAAGAATTTACAACAAATACTCACCCAAGGTCCTTCACTTTATGCTTGGAAGGCCCAAAGGACGGCATTGATTGCTTCTCTTGGGAAGGATGTACCATCCTTCACCCCTGCCTAAGTTGACCTGATCGATGTACTTATCGCGAATGGTTTTGCTCCGTCCTACTTCTCTGCTGTTTACTGATAGAAACCTTCCTATGGAGGCTGACTCTATAGGGTTCTTCTCAGCTACTTGGCTATCTGTATGACCTGAGCCGCTGGAGCCGCTAGTTTGGTATCCCTCTGTGTCCTATACTACTGTCTTCACCCGAATAGAACGCCCTGTAATGAACCCTGTCTGGCAGATACTCAGAAGTCGTCAAACATCAGTAGTCTCATTCTCTGCATCAAAGTCTCCAAATCGTGAAGTGATATCTCAAACAGTATCTGATTGCCATCGAAAGAAGAGAGTGGAGGGGGAACAGACAAAGGAGAAGATGAAAGATCACGCAGTAATAATCCCTTCAGACCCCTCTCCTTCTCCGGGCTTCTTCCCTCTCCACGTCAACAATGATAATAAGTATATTCCTGATCACACACAATAGTGCCACGTGGCACTTAACCTCGTGAAGACCATGAAGACATAGCAGATTCCAGTGACGACGTCAATCTCAGGTGAGTACCCAGATCCCGATCTTCCTCCTCCTCGCAACCAGTCACCTCATGTAGACAGCGTGGACAATGCCACGTCAGCAGTAGAGACAAGTGGCATGCACCACATCATCAATGAAAACTAGTAGTAGCGCCACATCAGCATGCAACATAGTCCAGTAACAGCGCCACATCAGCATGTAAACCAGAGGCAGCACTACATCATCATGCAATGTAGACCAGAGGCAGCGCCACATCATCATGCCATGAAGACCAGAGGCAGCGCCACATCAGCATGTCATGAAGACCAGAGGCACCGCCACATCAGCATGCCATGAAGACCAGAGGCCGCGCCACATCAGCATGCCATGAAGTCCAGAGGCAGCGCCACATCAGCATGCCATGAAGACCAGAGGCAGCGCCACATCAGCATTGCCTGGCGCACAGAAGAAGCGCCAGCATGCTGCCTCCACCTTGTGCTGTCGTCCACAACGCCTGTGCACAGCCAGCAAGTAGCCAGCGTCACGCCAGCATAAAGCTGGCATCTAGTCAAAGTCGAGCCAGCGTCAAAGCAGCTAGCAAGACTGAATGCTTGACTCACTCGAGGCCAGCCTTAAGTAGTAATTGTCAAGGCCGTTTGGCCTTGGGTGCTTTCCCCACAGTCGTCCAGATTGACTCACAGCTGAGGGCCCGGATTGTGCAGTTGCAGACTTCTCCCTTGGACCTGATGCTGTCTGGGTACCTGCATTCAAATAAGTGTGTGTGCTTGACCAGCGGCCTGGGCTAGGTACCTTTGGACTTTGAGGTCTTTTTGCCCCTGTTTCGGCCTGGGCTGAGGGCGGCCGAGTGGGCCCTCAGTTTTTCCACGAGACATATGGCATGGGTTATTGCAGCCCGGTCATTATAGCTGTATTTGGCACAGCTTTCAGCCCAGATACGACGATAATTCCCGGGCGTTCTATTCGGGTGAAGACGGTAGTCTTTTAGCCCTATAGTCTTAGGTCTTGATGTAACTTTACTTCCTAGCCTGCTAAAGAAAAACCACCATCGCGCGCCCCTTCGCTGCACACTCAAGAAGATAAACTGCACGCTTTCATTAGCAGCGCTAATTTTCAGGATCAGTTAGCACCCAGTGTTTTTCCCTTTTCTCTTGTTTTCTCCCACACTTCTTAGTGAGGAAAGACACTATAATGTTATCAGAAAATCGTAATGATGACATCTGGCATACACCGCATACTTGTGGCTGTGACCCAAAGGTTCCTGATGCACCAAACATCATGGAACTTCTTTATCCCCACTGTTTGTGCTCTACCAAAGTGTGTACAGGAACAGTGCAGGGGTACTTTTTTTTTTTTTTTTTTTTTTTAACAGAACCCTAGGGCTCTGGCTCCTTTTCAATTCTGGGGAGCATCAGTCCGGTTCCTTTCCACCGGCAAGTCAAAATACACATTACATCATAGAAGACTCACACACGCTTCCTTCCGTCAGGCCGAAGGACCCCTGAACAGCATTGATTACTCCACCGGAGTGGAGGATTGACTGTCAGCTTGCCGTGCCCCTCTCTTTCCTCTCGGATCTGGAGTGCAGATCTGCC
>BFEA01000433.1:515141-535316 GCA_003427395.1 Chara braunii
CTTCGGGTTGACGCTGGTATTGTACACAGGTAAGTTGGGAAACTAGGGATCGAGCCCTGGGATCTACCTCAGCTACCACGAATTGGTGAATACCGCTTCACGATGAAGAATTAAATTAATTGCAATAGAAAAGACAGCATTTTCCCTTCCCCACTAGAGGAGCGGGAGGAGAGACAAGGCGCAATGGAGTGGCGAGCACAAGTCGATCCAGGATGATTGAGGAGTGTTGGACCTTAACTTCTGGGGAGAGAGAAGAAGCCCCTTCAGATGACGAACGAGCAGTGGCTATCAGCCAGAGAGAATGGGAAGGGCGCTTGCGTGCGATGGGAGGAGCGTGGAAATACCGGTAGAAGGGGACGACTTTGGGGGACAGCACGGGGGTGGGGTAAGATCGGGAGAGGGCTGGGAAGAGAACGGAGGTGAGGAAGGTTTTGGAGAGGGGATGGGTCCGGGGAGGACCCGGTGTGAGGAGGACGAATCGGATTGGGGTGGGAGTAGGGAGCGGGAGAGAGGAGTAGCGTGGTGGGAAGGTGGAGAGGAGTAAGATCGTAGTGGATCGTAGCGAAATCGGATTGGGACGGGGCATGATCAGGGCAGGTGTCGTAGCGTGATAGCGTGATTGTAGGTTGTATTGCCTGAACACTGATGGAGGGAGTGGACCTGTTGGGGTGGCGGGGGGAAGATGGAGGAGTCGGTAGGGAATGGGGACTAGTTGGGTGGTGATTCGATGGAGGAGATATGGAGTGTCGAAGTCGTGCAGGGGGAAGGTGGGTATAGGCCGTGGCGCAGGAGTCGGAGCGTGAGTGGAGGGCGCTTGCGCTCGTAGGGGGGGGCGTGAAAATACCGGGAGAAAGGGACGATTTTGGGGGACAGCACGGGGGTGGGGTGGGATGGGAAGAGGGCTGGAGAGAGAACAGAGGTGAGAAAGGTTCTGGAGCGGGGATGGATCTAGGGAGGACCCGGTGTGAGGGGGACGAGTCGGATTGGGGTGGGAGTAGGGAGCGGGAGTGAGGGGGAGCGTGATGGGAAGGTGTAGAGGAGTAAGATCTTAGTGTATCGTGGTGGATCGTGGCGGAATCGGGTCGGCACGAGGCGTGATCGGGGTAGGTGTCTTAGCGAGGGTGAAGGTTTTATCGCCTGGACACCGGTGGAGGGAGTGGAGCTGTTGGAGTGGCGGGGGGAGATGGTGGAGTCAGAAGGGATCGGGGTCTAGATGGGAGACGATACAATGGAACTGATATGGAACGTCGAAGTCGTGCAAGGGGAAAGTGGGTGTTGGCCGCGGTGCCGAGTACTCTATGGGTCAGGTGGGGCGAGGAGATGCGAGGGGGGGGGCCAAGGTGATGGGCGGGAATTGGGGTAGAAAGGGGCGGGGAAGAAATGGGAGGGCTGGAGGTGGGGGGGGTGGATTACCAAGCTGCCACGAGATCGGATGGGCGGAATGATGGCCGAGGTGGGATACATAGAAGTTGGGGGCCAGATGTTGAGAGAGTAAGCGATAGCGATTGGGCGGAGGGTTGTCGAAAGACAAGGTGAGGAATGGGTTGTAGGAGATGAAGAAGAGACTAGGGGGATTGACAAAACGGGACGGGTAGGAAATTGGAAGTAACAAGAGTGTGAGACCTATAGTGCTCGTTCGATTCCGACGCCTTGGTGGGGGATTCCACCTTGGCTCATTTGTGGTCTGGTCCACGGGATGCAGCTGTCATCTGGGATACGCCTTATACAGCGAGGATTGTGTGCGTGGTTGCATCACTCTCGCCTTGTCCGCGTAGCAGAGGTGGCTATGGTTCTCTGGAAACTCCGATCGTCGTCCAGTGGAGCCAATATGCCATTTCTCCTTACATCCCCCTCCTACCTAGTTTCGCCTTCCGCAGCCACGCCCGAAGGCGTGGCGGGAGGTCGTGGAAGGTTACTCTCTTTCACCTCTAATCTCTCCACCTGTCACTTAGCTATGGCGCGCGCCTGGAAGCGCGCACCGCCTTGGGTTCACGCGGACGAGATTGGACGGCGCTGGCGCACCAACCAGCGCAAGGTCGCAGCGCTAACCGAGCGGCGCGGGTGCACTCGCATCAGTCCGCATCAGTCCCGCGTCAGTTTGGTTCCTCCATCAGTCCCGCATCAGTCCGGTTCCTATTCCACCGGAAAGTCAGAAAGAGATACAAAAATCACGCACTCACACTCCCCCCTCTCATGGTGGGAAGGCCTAAAGGGACGGCGTTGATTACTTCCGAAAGGAGGGATGTACCACCCTTCACCCCTGCCTAAGTTAGCCTGATCTAATTGTTTCTATCCCTGTTGGATAATCTGTCCCTGGTCGCTAATCTGTTCTTCCTTTGATTTGGGACTCGTAGCTTGTCTATCTGAATCCTGGCCAGCCTATTCCCTTCGATTCTCAGACTGTCCGATTTTCCTTGCCTGCTAGACCTGCTGGTATGGACTCTTGAATCCATGTGTGCTGCGTCTAAACTCCTACTGACTTGGTAGCTGTGCCTATGTTTGTCTCATATTCCTTATCCTTTTTTTTTTACCCCTTTCACTTCACCTTGCTACTCTCTCCATCAGACGATTCTTGACCGGAGGGCTAGATGTGTTCATCGGGGCTGTCGTCTGGTCTGTTGGTGGGTTGATTGTCGCTTTGTGCTCTGGGTGGATGTGCTATCGAGGTGAAATTCCGTGAATTTGCTAGTATAGCTGCCCATGGGATTGCCCATCACACACACACACATTGCTATTGAGGTGAAATTGTTTCATCATTGGAATATGGCTCATCTCAAGTGCGCCATTCCAACAGAGGTAAAGCTGCATCGATATTGGATCTACTCATCTGGGTGGAACAGGGGCTGTTGTGGTGAAATCTACAACACATATACACCCACCACACAACTGACCTGAATGAAATTATTTGTGTCGTTGTTTCTTGTTTGTGCATGTGACTGACCTTTTGGTTGGCCTTCACGTGCGTAGGTCCTATGGCGGCAGTCACGGCAAGGGCACGGTTTCCCGCCCTTTCCTTCTGGACTGTGACTATAGCTAGTTCCCACGCAAGGTGTGCCAGACTCAGTTCCAGAGTACTCCTACTGATCTCACCCTGCAGTTACTTCCTCCTTGAAAGCTTGTAATGATGATGGGACACATCCTGCCTCACAGAATAGCTAATCCTGTTGTTCCCAAAGTTTAGGGAAGTTGCCCTGAGCACACCCAGAGGTGGAGGCATTCTGTGTATAAGCCGAACCATTGCTTGGGAACCTCTGTGGTGAGTGCCACCTGCCGGGGACATCGATAGCTTTCCCGTGCCGAGTCAATGGGCCTAAAACCCTGGAACATGGTGTTATCTTTTCGCTAGTTTCTCTTTCTTGTTGGTCATGTCTTATGAACCATGGACTTTTCCTGAAAGTGGATCCAAAGGACTTTGAAATTCTTCACCTATCGTCGCATAATCTTACACAACATGAGAATCAGGAAAGGGATATGAACGGGGATTTCCGTGTCAGTGGCATGGCACGAACAACAGCTCCTCTCATCAGCACTATGTGCAACACACTAATGGAGTTGACTGTTGTACACATCATGACTGGAAAACACATCTCTATGACGCTGATCACCTTTTTAAAAAGTGACTCCGTCATGTGGCAGCTGCAGCCCGTGCGGAACAATTTGAGCAGCAATTGCGGAGCATTGGTCAGAGCCCCATTCACCTGGGAATGGATGCTCTTCCGGCTCCTAGAGTTATTTATGCAATTATTCACATACCTTCTGTTCGCACATATATTGGGCTCCTCACTATCACCTGCAACAACACTAGCACTCTTGCTGTTCATCCCAAATTAATCACTCACGTCACCATCATCTCTATCACTCCATGGCAAGACAACCACCCTTTCACTTCGCCGTCTCGCCCCTGGAATGTATAGACCCCCTGTGTACAGGGACTGGAGCAGCAATGCCTACACTATTGCGGTTGACGTGCCTTTGTGTTCCCAGCATTTAGGAACCACGTAGCCAGTGACATCTGTCTACACAGTCTCACTCGATGCAGCAACTGCAACTGCGAGAGTTGGATGCAATGCTTCCACAGTCCACACCTGAGCCGGTCCTGTTCGGTCTGCACGGGTGGCCACTTACTGTAGGCAACGACTGCTCCTCAACTCAAATCTCCCTGCAACCCAAACACTGACTGGCCTCTTGTGCCATTCTTTTTTTTTTTTTTTTTTTTTTTTTTTTTTTTCAAAGGCCCTTGCGCAAGGCCTCGATTCTGGTGGTGGTAAGAGAACCCCCTGAATTGAGGCTTTGCCTGATGGGCCGCTTCATCTATTAGTGGGGAGCGTCACCTGCTGGAAACCGGGTCCGGTGTCCCTTGATTACATCATTTCCTGTACAACAAAGAAACAAAACCTTGAGAATTCAGAATGTGTGCCCTCTTTAGTCTTCAATAGCCTGCCAGATAATCAAATAGAAACTGGCTGCACCAACTTTAAGACTCTCCAATACCAAACCAGTTTAGATCCACCAGAGATAACGCAGATGACGGGAAGGGGTCCGGAAACAGATTTGGAGATCTCAATGAAGCTCCTGTCGCTTCCTGTAGAACTCCAACCCCCACCCCTTTCCTTCCTACCTCCCTTTGTGTACTTCTACTAAATGCATATGAATGAGCATCATGCCAGGAATATGAGCGAGAGTGATAGACAGAAATCCAAGTTGCAAAATCACGAAGTAGTCCAGATAGTCATGTACCAAGCAGAGAGCACAATGCGCACCAAGATACCATCCACATAAGAGTAATACAATGAACTCGAATGCCAATGCTGACACTCTCTGGCCACACCAACACTGTATCCAATGTGGCTCCTACTGCCTGGTGCCCAGCATCCAGCCTACACTACTCAGCCTATCTATTCTATCTACGTTCATGCGACTGGATCACATCGAAGTTGAAGACCAATGTACGTGACGTCATCACCAATGCCGACCGCCAGCATACACCAGGTAAATTCTGTCTCCTCCCCTCATCACCCCTTGGTTTCCCTCTGCATGCGCCTCCTACCCGAAGACCACCATCGCCAACACCTGCTAACGCACGCTCGGCCTGGCTATGGCCGCCGTGCGCCCTCTGCCACCGCAGTGCC
Organism: Chara braunii; assembly: GCA_003427395.1. NCBI lineage: Eukaryota > Viridiplantae > Streptophyta > Charophyceae > Charales > Characeae > Chara > Chara braunii. The sequence continues at coordinate 520,271 of BFEA01000433.1, forward strand.
CTCTCGCCTCTTAGCGCCTGCGTGTGCCCCAGCCTGCCTGCACGACAAAGCAGCAGCGTGGCCGCAATGCCTGCTCAGGCCAGAATATCCTCGCCCTGGGGCACACACTTTCCTTTATGGAAAGTGTGCCTGCTGCTGGCTGGCCTGGCCAGGTGTGTGGGGGGCCCAGTAGCTTGCCTCTGGCCCCAAGTGTCTGCACCCAGGCCCAGTTTCAGATACTGGTCTGGGCCTCGTGCAGTTAGGCACGTCCTGGCAGCCACCTAGCAGCATTCTCATTTGCTGCTCTTGTGACGACAATGTTGCTTCCTCAGTGGCCCGCTGCCAGTCTGTGATGTGTCCGCCTCACACAGCGTGTGCCCAACCACCTGAGCCCTGGGACCAACCGTACAGTGCAGCCCTTTGCTTCTGGAAAGAGCCTGGAGGCTCACGCTGCTCTGTAACCAACTGGCGTGCTGCAACTGTCTGATTACCCACATATCAAAAAATGTCGAAAACAGGCCTCACGTGGATATTCAGGCCCGCCTTCACTTAGGGCGGGCACGGGCTTGCTAGGGGCCGCAGCCCAGAATACTTGTATGTCTGATAAGGGCCCCGTGAGGGCTCATTCCTCACAATCATTAAGAGAACAGACAAAATATAAGCTGAAGATCTGAGGAAAAGTGAACAGTAGTGTGCTTCACCCTCTCCTCTGCCTCCTTTCATAGTGGGCAAGTTATGGCACACGGGGATGTGGGCAGCTTGTGCTCAACCACAATCGGCATGCCAGCTGTCTGTTGTACTCTCCAACCTGGGATGCTCTAGCCTCTGGGTATTGTCTCTTCTCCGCAACTGGTCATCTGACCCTCGAGACCTGGGTCTTGTGGCTTGCCATTTACGCTCTCGAGTTGAGGAAAGAAACCCTGGTTCAGGTGAGAGCAGACGCTGCTCCTCGGTCCGCTTGGGATCATTCCTGCATCTTGGTCCAGTTGTGATCAGACCCTGCCCCTTGATCCTGGTGAGCCCAGGCCGTGCTTGTTGGCTTGTGTGGGACCAGACCCTGAGTCTTGGTCCCTGTGGGCCTGGACCTGATGGGCTAAGACCATGCTTTCTGGGGTTCCTGTGGGAGCAGGCCCCGCATCCTCCTTGGTCCATGTGTGACCAGGCCCTGTTTCTCGTTGGGTTAAGTCCATGCATCGCGGTCCACTTGCTATCAGACCCTGGTTCTCTTGGTCCTCCTGATGGGTGCAGCCCGTGCTCCTTCATTTGTGTGGGACCAGACCTTGAGTCTTGGTCTGGGTGGGCCAAGGTTCTTCTTCTTGGTCCTGGGCTTGTTTCTGGATTCAGACGGGATCAGGCCCCGAACTTCTTGGACCTTTTATCTGTCTATGGTAACATAGTTTTACTATGAACTGGATCTCGTTTGGGATCTCGTCATCTCTGTGCTGCTCCTTCTTGGTCCTGGACTCGTTTTCTGGATTCAGACGGGATCAGGCCTCGACTTCTTGGACCTTTGGATCTGTCTTATAGTAACATAGTTTTATTATGAACTGGATCTGGCTTGGGATCTCAGCATCTCAATCGGACACCAGCTCTTGGTGAGAAGAACCCTTTGGAAAATGGGTGGCATGTTGCCTCTACAAAGAGCAGAGCCATGGCAGCAAACAAAACACAAACAGTTGCTTCCAAGAGAACCATAACAAGCCAGGACAGCCAGGGCACAATTGTTTGCCGGATCCATGTCATTTTTTTTTGGTTCATTTATTAGTATTATTACTGTGCAAATGTTGAAGGTATCTCCAGGATAGAGTAAAGGAACCCTGGGACTAGTACAGGTACTATCATCTAGTCAGAAGAGATGTCCTTCTGCTAAACCAACTGTACGCTGCCAGCATAGAGTAAAGCAAGCCTGGGACTACTACAGGTACTTTGATCTATGAGGAAGAGCCGTCCTTCCGTTAAACCAACAGTACGCTGCCAGCATAGCGTAAAGGAAGCCTGGGACTATTACAGGTATTTTCATTTTTTACAAACTATCCCCTTCCCTTATAGATATAATAATGACTCTAAGAGGTGTTATTATCGCCAGCAAGCTGCCAACTTTTGATCATACCTTTTCAAGCTAGTCCGAAGAGCTGTCCTTCCGTCAACCCAACAGTACACATCCCAGCCAATTTTCTCCAACGCGGTCGTTAATTTGCCACGACTTTGGCGGCACGGCCTACTGGAGCCAAATGGCTGGCAGCATCAGCCAAAAAGAAAACGCACCAGTTCTTTGTTTTTTGGCAAGCAGGGCGTTTATATAGCGGTGTTTGGTTGAATGTCTAGGTTAGTCGAAGCCAGAACGAAGCTTGCCGGTGCTGGTTCATTGCCCTGTAACCTGTACTTAGGGGAGCGAGGCCTTGTAGAGAGGCGGGGATTACCGAGGGCGGAAGGTAATCCAGTGACTGACCCAGGGGCTACTTCCAGGGCGATGATGGTCGGAGCTGGGCCAGGTCGTGCTGCTCTGTAACCTAGTTTGAGTGGGGGTGTGAGACCGGCTGGGCATAGGCTTGGATGAGTTGACCTCATAGGTAGGTTTGATTAAAAGCTGGGTTGATAGGGAGACTTTGAATTAGGGGTAGACAGAAGTAGAGTTCTGTTCTGGCCATTTTCTCCTGAGGGTATTTCCTAATCATTGTTACCATTGTCAAATCATCATCAATCAATCATCATCAGTCGTCCTCAATCATCCTAATTGTTCACAATCTTAATACAAGGGACACTGGGCCCGATTCCCAGCACGTGCTGCTCCCCACTAATAGATTGGAGCGTGTTTGTGGCGGGGGGAGGGGAAGGGTGTTTCTAGGCTTAGCAAGGAAAGGGTCATACGTACTGGTGGTTTTAAAATTGGAATGATACAGAGAAGATTAGATGGCCCCTGTGCAAGGATGACACACACAAGTCGAGAAATGGTCCCCAAAAAAAGACAAAGAAAAAGAAAAAAATCAGGAGGGCAGCAGACATACTGTGAGGATTGGCTGCAATAAAAGGCAGACCAAGCAATTAGCAAACAGAGAACCAGACAAGGCAAGTCAGCTCATGTGGCTGAATGGTACACACATGCAACTGTTAGTAAGTAAAGAATGAGTTCAGCCCTAATCGGAACATTGGCTGCAATAAAAGGCAGACCAAGCAATTAGCAAACAGAGAACCAGACAAGGCAAGTCAGCTCATGTGGCTGAATGGTACACACATGCAACTGTTAGTAAGTAAAGAATGAGTTCAGCCCTAATCGGAACATGATAAACTCAGGGGCTACCCCCATTCAAAAAGAAAAGAACCAGACCAGGCAAGGCTGATCAGACTTGTCGTGTTCATCTGATTCCATCACGATTACCAACGGGCCTAACTCAGTTGGTACACCCATGAACTGCTGAAATGCAGAGTCAAGTTTGAGTCCAGATGCAATCAAAGGGGAGGGAGGGGAGGGGGGGGGGGGGGAAGGCCTTAGCACAGGAGTACGAAAGGGCATTCCTCCCGGGACGTTCACTACGAAGAGGTTGTGTGCCATCGGAAAGGGCACCATACAAGGCTCAGCAACTGAGAAACAGTTTTTCTCTCGTAATGAGTGGGCAGGAGTAAGAGAGGGCATTCTCCTGCTGGGGATTTGATAGGAAGCGGTAGTGTCTGTGAGGGAAGGGATGCTAGGCTCGTTCACCTTAGTAGAGCAGGTAGTCGATTTTTAGTTTACCTTCAGGTCAGCTGCATGAAGAGGATCAGTCCAAGAACATGGATTATGAGTGAGAGAGCAGGTGGTTTTTTTCAGATGGTATTTGAGACTGAGTAATTTGTTCAAGCAGAGTTTTTGTCCCGAGAGTGGGTAGGAAGCAAAGATTTCAAGGCACCACTTCCCTTGGGCAAGTAGGAAGAAATGAAGGGGGGATGGTGAGGGTTGGGGAGAGGGGGGGAGCTGTCTCTTATACACATCTAGATGTGTATAAGAGACAGCTGTTGCATCTCGGGTACGATCTCTGCAGGCAGAACTGCTATGTCACAGTCCTCAGCCTCATTTCGGAGGCAACAGTGATGGTATTTTCATAGGAGTCTCGTCCTTGTTCTTTCCGCTCTTTCCTCTTTTGGCAGCAAACTCCATGTGCCTTCTTTTGTTTTTTTACGCGTCCAATTACAGTCGTACATGCCCCCCCCTTTTTTTTGGCCTCAGTTTCATTTCCCCCTTTTTGCCGCCTTTTACCTTTCCGAGTTTCCCTTTGTACATTTCCGAGATCCAGTGGTTCCTCCGTGGAGTCAGCGCATTGGAGTTTACTCCTCCAGACCTGAGTCCTGCCACAGAAACTACTGAACCGTCATCAAACATCGGCTATACCAAAGCATGGCTGACTGACAAAGTGTTGGTTGTCATCATTATCTAGTGACCAGGGCCTTGTCTCCCTGAGTTGGCACAGGGAACTATCGGAAGGCTCAAATCTTATGGATTCCTGGGGCCCAGAACCTTCACTGTTTGATCTGTGCGCCTTTTTCCCCTTCACTATCATTATCTAGGGACCAGAATCGTAATTCGTATGCAGAGTGCTTGCTTACATTGACCAGATGAAAACCCTCGAGTCGATGAAGCGTTGGCAAGCGTGAGCCGACTGTGTCAGCCCCATTCGCAGATGATAAGAACTGAGAAGAACCATCGCAGAAACATGCCTACAGATGAGCAGCAGCATCCATCTCAGCAGAGGCATGTTTGAAGGACAAACATGGTTCAATTCGACACTGTAAATCCAACCTGGAGAACAACGCGATACATGAACTCCAAGAGGAGACGAGCACAAAGACTGCAAAATAGATTGGGCAAGTGGCGTAAGGGATAGGCCCGCTTGGCTATATAATTGTGCGAGCTGGACTAGTCGACCATTCCTGGCCAGGGTGTAGCCAATCATATAGCCCCGAGGGGCTAGGGTGTGTAAGAGTGTGTGGCTTTCTGGTTCAGCCTGGATTTGAGTTGAGCAAAAGATGAGGTGTCAAGCGCCTTAGATTTGGAGCAAAAGGATGAGTAACCAATGGACATCTGCATTCAGAAGACTCGGAAATGCTTGCTTTTCTTTTCTTTTCTTTTCTTTTCGAGACTTTTTTACAATTCTTGGGGCCCACACTTCCACTTTAAAGTTTGAACTGTGAGGCTGTCTTTGGCTTTAGCACATCCATTTTCATCATCCTCAATCAGATCGCCTCCGTACGTCCGAAGTTCAAACAGATGTCAAATGCTTACTGGAAATTCTCAAGTGCTTACTGCAAATTCTCTCTTTTTTCATCATCCATGTGTTTCAATTATCCATCAGTCCATACTATGACATCCTGCTACAAAAATAATAGCCCCAGCTAATAATTCAATCATCTTATAATTTGAAACAGAAATCGGAAGCGAAATTCGATGTATATTTTCCTTAACCACATGTTGCCGTGTAGCCGAGAAGAGCAAAAACTATAAAACACAAGTCGCATTTGCTATTTGATCTGCACATTTTCCTGAGCCTTCAATACTACTTCCTCGCTATATAACGTATGGGCATAATGGAAGCATCTGTTAGGAATCCAGTCCGATTACATCCGTGATGCCTATGCATTGTATTTGGGGAAAGACAGCATTATGGACCTATTCTGATTGTAGATACAGTTCATGCTTGGTGGCAGATCCGCTGCGGTCATCGCAGTTGACGGGGACTATATCAGATGATCCAAACTACACAATGTGGTCGAGATCGACTTTCCACCGTCGGACACTCCGCCAGAGATGATCAAAGGCGTAGTCAGGCCATTGTGGTCATGTACAAAAATAATTACCCACCGTAGGTGTGGCCCTTCAGTGGTAAGGAGCAAGGAGGAGGGTGTTGCAAATCCTGACCCCATTATTATGTATTAAGATTGCGTTCCCAACTGCAATATTATGCTAAGCAAGGGACGCTGGACCCTGGTTTCCGGCCCACCCATAGATCGCTGCAGGGCAGCAGGTGCCAAGGCACTACCGGGGGCTGCTCCTATCACCCTCTCTATTGAGCCTGCTTTAGCCCTTCTATGTTGAAAAAAAAGACGAAAGTTTATGGTGCTTACAGCTATGGACTCCGTGCCTGAGACTTTTGTGAACTGTTGGACCATCCCCTGCTTCTTCTTTTGTTTTTGTTTTTTCCCTTCAGTAGCATCTCTTTTCTTCTTTCTTAGGAAACTGGAGCAGAAGCTCTGCTACTCAAATTGGACAAGACTTGAAATCTTGACCTGATGATTAAACCACCAGTACTTTGCCCAGCTATCGGATGCGGCGCTTTCCCGTTAACGTGCCGTGCCTTTAGGGCTTCGGGGTACCGGACCACAATGGCTGGAAGCGCCAGCCAAAAAAAAATTGAAACGGTACCCCGGCGCTTCGGCGAAAATCGGCGCGCAGGGGCATTCCAGGCTCGGCATCGATAGCTGGGCCAAGTACTAGTGGTTTAAGGATTTTACATGTGTCATTAAGCCACCTGGCAGGTACAGTTTCTCCACAATTTTAATTTTGAATCATCCTGAAGAGGAGAAAACATCACCCCACTAGAAAAGAAGGCAAGACCAACTGGTTCACCCTTTTTCTTTTTTCTTTTTTAACTTCGTATGCAGGAAGCCTACTTAACGAGGTGGTAAGAGCATCCCCAGTAAGTAGGCCCCATTGTCGAAGGCTCCATCTATTGGTGGGGAGCTGCACCTGCTGGAAATCGGGTCCAGCATCCCTGTACAATGATGTGAATGTATCAGCTGGAAATTGGGTCCAGCGTCCCTATACAGAGTTGTGTTGATATCACCTAGTACCTATGTATGTTCATTAATCAATGTATGTCAGATGATGGGAAAACCCTGTCCATCTGATCCACGATTTCTCAAACACGAACTAAGGAATCAAGCCTAATCCTATCTATCAGACCAGAATACGAAACCCTAGCTTTTGATGTGATGTGTGTAAGCTGGAGATCAGAACAATCAGGTCCAGCGCCACTAAACAATGTGTTGTGGATCAGCTGGGAATCGGGCCCAGCGTCCCTATGCAGTAGTATGTGTATATGCTTATCAATATATGACCCATGAAGGAAGAGCCCTATCTACCCTATCCTCCATTATCTACTATGAAATCAGTATATGACGCATTAAGAAAGAAGCCTATGTACCCAACCTCCCTCCTTATCTACTACTGATCAGAGAACCGTATCCACCTAATCTAAAGTATCTCCAATACGAGCTCAGACAAAGCCGTAACAATTATGTGATGTGTGTTGCCTGGAAAAACGGACCCAGGAGCCCTATACAATGATGTGTGGAAATTCATAGATCAAATTCAATCCGTTCTGTAAATATTTGAATCTCACCTATATCTCCAGAAAGAGCAGATGCAGTGATTACTTCCCTACGCAAGGGAAGGATTGACCTCCTGCCCATGAAGTACTATCCTAACGAAAAGCATAACAGCAGAGGTGGTGATTTCTCCACGAGCAAGGAGAAATGATCACCTACCTATCTGTGTTAAGAATCATCATCATCAAACCCCAACAGGCAATCTACGAACACGCCACAAACAAAACCCTGAACTATCCTCGTCCCGCCCGAGGGGCGACCCTCCCCCTTCTTGATTGAGCTTGCAGACCACGCAACTCCAATCAGCACGGGGGGCATCAACCCCCATCCAAAACCAACGAGGAAAAATCAACTTTCCAACTCCCACCCGGTGCCACACGAAGAAAAACGAATCAACGTATAAAAACACCAGGTAGGGAGGGGGGGGAATGATAAAACGCACCTTCCCCCCCAGACCCCGCCTCACGAGCCCAATCATGTCGGCGATTCCCCCCCACTGCGCTGCTATCATTATAACGGCCCTTATCATTGCCCGCACTTCTGTTTTTGTTGTTGCCGTCCCCGCTTCTGCCGCAGGTGCCAGTAACCCAAACTCACCAGCAACGTCTGTCCCTGTTGTTATTGTTGTTGTTGTTGATGTCTCTGCTGTGGTTGCTTCTGAGTGCACTGCTGTCGTCACCAATGCTGCCGCCGTTTCCATCAACCCCAACTCCACCTCCCACTCGCGTGCCTCATCACGGGCATATTCCCTCTCGCCGTGATCTCCAATGCCCAGATGAGGTTGGGAGTCATCGTCAGCGAGGGGAGTTGTTATTGTTGTTGTTGTTGTTGTTATTGTTGTTGTTATTGTTGTTGTTATTGTTGCTGTTGTTGTTATTGGTGGTGGTGGTGGTAGCGGTATCAATGCTGTTGTTCCCTCTGTTTGCGCAGTTGTCGTCGCTTCTGCCGCTGCCGTCACCATCAGCTTTACCTCCACCTCCCACTCGCCTGCCTCTTCACCATCATCATGCTCCGCAGGCGAACCATTGTCTTGGCTGTCAAAAAGAATATCATGTCTCGTTGTTGTTGTTGTTGTTGTTGTTGGTGGTGGTGGTGGTGGTGGTATCGTTGCTGTAGTTCCCTCTGTTTGCGCAGTAGTCATCGCTGCTGCCGCCGCCGTCGCCATCAGCCCCACCTCCATCTCCCACTCGCCTGCCTCATCAGGGCCATATTCCCACACGCCATCCTGATAAGGGGGCGCCATCCGGCTCATCTCACTTCCAAATTCCCAATCCTCACACACTGTGCCAAGATTTGCAAAATATCTGACCGCGTCTTCATCATCTTCCCCACCATCATCATACTCCGCGGGCGAGACGTCGTCTTGGCTGTTAAGAAGAATTTTGTCTATTGTTGTTGTTGTTGTTGTTGTTGTTGTTGTTGTTGTTGTTGTTGTTGTTGTTGTTAGTACCATTGCTGTAGTTTCCTCTGTTAGCGCAGTTGTCGTCGTCGCTGCCGTCGCCATCACCATCAGTCCCACCTCCACCTCCTACTCGCCTTCCTCATCAGGGGCATAATCCCCCTCACCACCCTGATAAGGGGGCGCCAACAGAGCATCCTTCCACCCTCCTGACCCCCCCTGATGCTCACCACTATCACATACAGCAGGTTCATGGCTCATCTCACTTCCAATGCCCCAATCCTCACACGCTGCACAAAGATTTGCAAAATAGCTGACGGTGTCTTCATCGTCTTGCCCACCATCATCATGCTCCGCAGGTGAAACGTCGTCGTGGCTATCAAAAAGAATCTTGTCCAATCGGAATGCTCCCCGTAGTAGCTCCTCCACCAACTCCATTGCTTACCCAGAAGGCTGCACCCCTGTTGCGTTCCGTCGTCAATCTTCACTGCTGGCGCATCTCCTCAGTGCCCGTGCGTCACGAACATCCACGACACCAACAACAGATGCCCCGTGGCAATCATGGGCCATGCACATCTGTCGGGCGTGCGCGCAGGCCTAGCAGCCGAGGAGCTCACCTCCCCTGGCGCTAGTCTAGCCGGAAAGACCGGGCCTTACCGGTCTGTCGGCATCAGGGCGCTAGCGCTAGAGCAGCCTTCCCCTCTTTCCGTTCCCAACCGCCAGAAAGCAAACATCAGACATTTGTCTTTGTACAGCCCAACTCAATCCTACTCAAATCTCCATCTGTTACCCCATGCTTCCATGTCCCCTCCCACTCCCTTTAATTGGGTGACCTTCATTATCCATATGCCATTCTTATGCAGAGGCCATGCCAATCTTCTGTGTTTCCAAGTTTTCCAATTTTAAATCTTAATGGGGATGTCTCAAAGGACACCTTTGGTACCCTTTGAGGATTTTTCTTTTTGCAGTGACTTCATTGTGACTCAGTTTCTATGGTAGTTGCCATGCTCTCACTACGAGGATGTTTCTGTGCTCCTAGCGCTCATCAGAGCTTGCTTCTGATACAAACCTGCCTATGGCCCTATGGTTGTTGGAAGGATGTGGGAGTGTTTTATGGTCACCCAGGCAGTGGACTGAGGAGGGGAATAGTTTTGACCTCTGTAAGGCGTATTTCAAGGTGCAAGGGACTGAGAAAGGGATTGGATGGCTTGGGTTGGTTTAGAGGTGCTTTGCCTTGATTGCCACATGGGATCAGCTGAAGATGCCATAAGTACCATACATATATGCTCTTTTAGGTGGCTATATCCGCAGTTCTTTGTCCTCTCCCTTTCCCCCGACTCACTTCCCCTCCGGGGCCTCGCCCCACATCCATGCATTACCACTGTATATGTCCTCGTAGGTGGCTCTGTCTGGCATAGCACTTTAAGGGAAGTGACAAATGCTCGAATGAGGACCATGAGATTGTCAGCGAAGAGGGATGTCACAGGCACCACATGGGGGGGCAATTCCGGAATGCCAATGCGTTTTATCGCCGGGTTGGCTCGTATCATTGCTTCCAATGCCTCCATGACCAACACAAAAAGGAGGGTGGCCACCAGGTCCCCTTGCCTCGCCGAACGCCGCAGTGCAAAAGGAAGGGAGAGGTGTCCATTAACCGTAATGTTTGTGGCAGCAGATCTATGCATAATAGACACCCACGATCTAAACCCCTCCCCAAAGTTATTTGTCCAGTCAGCAGTTCAGGAAGTCCCAGTCCACATGGTCGTAGGCCTTCTCGAAAGCTGTGAACAGGACCGCGGCTTCCTTTCGATGCTGCTGGGCGTACTTCATAGTCTCGTTTACCAATATTCCTATGTCGGCATGGACCCGGTCTGGTCCTGAAAAATAAGTCGGTTCATGTGCGGGAGCAGCCGGTTAGTCAGGGCCTTAGAGACTATCTTATACGGGAGGGGAAGGAGTGTGATTGGGCGGCAGTTCCGGACATCGACTTTTTCCCCTTTTCCATACAGCAACGTGGTAACCCCGTGGCTGATCCGGCCTCCAAAGGTCCCCTTCCTCTGGACGGGATGTACATAAGCCTTAATGCTGTCCTAGAAGGTTTCCCAATACTGGAGCCAGAATTCTTTAGAGGAGTCCAATTCTGGGGTTTTTTCATCTTCCATCTCCCTCCGGGCTTCCAGTAATTCATCCACAGTTGGGGGCTCCTCTAGTTGTTGTCGTTGAGTTGATGATAACATTGTCGGGATGTGTTGGATCATGGTCAGCGGGCTTCAGCCAGATGCTGTACCCCCCATTGACCAGATTCCAACGCGTATAATTTTTGGTAAAACTGGGCTGCATAGTCCACTATAGTGTATGCGTTGGTGGCGTCCGGCTGAGAGTGGTCAGAAGGGTGGCGCTGCTGTTGGGACGGCTGCCTACCTAGCCCTGACTTTGGCGTTTCAAAAAAAGCTTTTTGTCATTGTCCCCTCCGTGTCTTGCGTGCGTATTCGTGCATGAACGCGCCATGGTCCCTTGCTGCTTGCAGTCTGTGGTATGCCGTATCATCAAAGGGTGGCGCAGCATGGGGACAGCTGCCTGCCTAGCCCGGGCTTTGGCCTTTCTTAAAAAGGTTTTTGCTGTTGTTGCCCCCTCCGTGTCTTGCCTACGTATTCGTGCATGAATGCGCCACGCCTCTGCCTGGGCGTCGAGATAAGTTTGCAAATGGTCCCTCGCTGCTTGCAGTCTGTGGCAGGCCGTATCATCCTGCAGCTCAGTCTGGAGTTTGTTGTCCCAGTTCTCCAGTTCCTTTATCAGATTGTCCAGTTTGGCCTTCCGTTCACACCATTCTTGCAACCGCACGAGCCGCACATTCATGCAGAGTTCCGCGCAGGGGGTGCCTGTGCGGAATCGCGCAGGTTTTTTATTGTTATTTATTTTATTTTTATTTTTTTGGGAGGGGGGATGGGGGGGGGGGGGGGTTTGACGGGAAGTTGGGGAATGGGGGGGGGGGGGGGGGCGGGGGGGGGGGGGGGGGGGGGGGGGGGGGGGGGGGGGGGGGGGGGGGGCGTATGACAGGAAGCTGGGGATATGGCGAGTAGAGGGGGACATGGAGAGGAGGAGGAGGATGTGGCCGAGGAGGACGACGAGAATAGCGAGGATGAGGAGGAGGAGGAGGAGCAGAGATGGGGGAGGAAAAGAGATGGACGGAGGGAAAGAGGAAGGGCGGGAGGAGGACGAGTGGGAGGAGGAGAAGACATGGACGGAGAGGAAGGGGAGGACATGAGGAAGGTAAGGAGACGAGGACGCATGGAAGATGGCGAAGTACGAGGAGGAGGAGGAGACAAGGAAGATGAGGAAGGGCTGGAGGAGGACGAAAAGGAGGAAACGAAAAGGAGAAGGGAGGAGGAGACATGAAGGAGGAGGACGAGTGGGAGGAGGAGAAGACATGGACGGAGAGGAAGGGGAGGACATGAGGAAGGTAAGGAGACGAGGAGGCATGGAAGATGGCGAAGTACGAGGAGGAGGAGGAGACAAGGAAGATGAGGAAGGGCAGGAGGAGGACGAAAAGGAGGAAACGAAAAGGAGAAGGGAGGAGGAGACATGAAGGAGGAGGAAGGGGAGGAGCAAGGGGAGGCAGCAATCCTGCAAAAAAAAAAATTCACCCCGTTTATAATTTTGGCGGGGGGTGTCGAACGCACCGTTTCGAGCCCCGGCCTTCTTTTTTTTTCCGGAGGGGGGTGACGGGTTGTTCCCCGCACATGTCGTGCGCCGCACGGGATCGGTTGGGCGCGTGCGCCGCACGTCGGGGACTGCCCGCACGAGGTGCGCTTGCATGTATGGTTCACACGCATGGGCAATAGAGAACTTTTTTATTCTATTTCTCAGCTGGGCCACACCTTCATTAAACCAATGCACCGTGGAGACAATGTCCTTTTGCGTAGATACCCAGTATTCCCAAAATCGTTAACCCAGGTTTTGAGGACCGGGATTTTGAGCAGCAAGGCAGTGCCATTTCCCATTCATAGTTCAGTACTTTGTCGGCCGTATTGGTTTCTGCTGTTTTTTTGTCGTTTCCCATTCGTAGTTCGGTTCTCTTTTGGCTGTCTCGGTTTCTAGTAAGTTCTACCGATTTTTCTTTTGGGTCATTTCCTGTTTGAGTTTCTGGCTGTTTGGGTGGTCCGCGATCTTGGTGAGTTGTACTCGAATCGTCAGGCCATGGTTATTCAAATACAAGTGCAGCACTGGCTTATGTAGACAAACCCGAACTGTCAGTGAACCAGCCTCGACCCCTTCCAGAGGCCAAGGTCCCACCCACTAGCAAAGAGGATGGTTAAGCCCCTGAATCCGGATGGGTTTTAGTGAGAGATGCAGAAAAGCAGATCGATCCTGAATTTCTGTACCAATCCACTATCACGTCGATTTTCAGGCATCAAATCCAATCCTGTTTTTAAGTGTGATTTCGCCCTCAATGAAAGTTAGGGCATACTCAAACGACGACTGTTTCCACTTCTCTGTGGATGTAATTGTGGTCAGGTTCATCCTAGGACTCTTTCGACTTCTCTGTGGACGTAATTGCGGTCAGGTTCATCCCTTAGGCGGCACGCCTTCCTCGCGAAGAAAACGAAAAATGAAAAACGAAATGCTGCCATGTGGCAAAAAGAACTGGCAAAGATCCTACCGGCACTGAGTCCCTGGATCTGAATCAAWCTGACTGGCAAAGAAGATGGACTGGGAGCCTGGATCTTCTTCTTCTTCTTCTTCTTCTTCTTTTTTTTTTTTTTTTTTTTTTTTTCGAGGATCCTGGATCTGAATGTATTAGGGAGAGATGCAGCAAAGCAGATTGATTGTGGTTTTTTGTTCCCCACCAAACGCTCTCCGATTCTGTTTGCTTGTGCGACCATGCCCAACTTGCAATCAATAGGGCTAAAAAATAAAAATAAAAACTGACGCAGGCTCCAACTTTGATAAGTGAACCTGAGTCCGATTCCATACGGCTTTGAAGGCATAAAGTACACGGTTGCTCTTTCTCTTGGGGGCAAGTTCTCCTCGGTTCTCCACCCACCCCACGTAGCATCGTCCACCTAACCCGCGCTGGACCGGCCAGCCCACACATGGCCATCCAGTCCACATAATATGACCCACCCCACATCGTGCCACCCAACCCATGTGGTATCACCTGGACCACATTGTAACACCCAGTCCGCACAGTATGATCCACCCCACATAGTGCCACCTAACCTGCTTAGTATCACCCACGCCGCATAATACCAGTCACTCTGCCAAGATAGTGCCACCCAGCCCAACCTCATCCACGATCCACATGCTATGACCCGCCCCATGTGGTACGACCCAACCCGCATGGTGTCGCCCATGCCACACACTATACCCCTCAGCCCGCATATGCCTGTGGCAAAATTGTGCCTGATGTTGGCCATGTTTTTTTTTTGGTGGCCGCATCTGTATTTTATTTATTATTATTATTATTTATTTTTTTTTTGGGGGGGGGGGGGGGGAGGGAGGTGGACTGTGTGTTTGGTACCATTTGGGCCACATGATATGGGCTTTCCCACATGGTCATTGGTATCAGTATATCCCTCAGCCCGAATATGCCGGTGGCAAGGGCTGAATTGTGCCTGATGTTGGCCATGTTTCTTTTTTCTGTTTTTTTTTTTTGTTGGGCATGTCAGTTTTTGTGTTCTTTTTTTTGGGGTGGTGGGGGGGAAAGGGAGGTTGAGTGTGTGTTTGGTACCATCTGGGCCACATGATATGGCATTTCCCACATGGTCCCGCGTACCCACAAAGCAGCTTACTCAGCCTGCATGGTATTGCGTGGTACCACATAGTACGGCATTCCTTGGAGCCGTGTAATGGTGCACTCATTTGAATCCATGTTGAATCTCCCTGCCATGCGGGAAGGAAACATTGCAAAGACAAGCAAACACAAACATGTCTGGATCTGCTGGGCCAGGGCCGCGGCGCGCCTCGACTTGTTCATTTATAACTTTTGCATGACAGGAAGAAGCAGTTGATGTAGCTCAGTGGTTAGAGCACTGGTTGGAAATGCGCATTGTGGTATGAGGTTGCGGGTTCAAAACTCCGCAGCCTTGCGCATGGACACCGGCAGGGCGTTAGAATGACGCACGGCTGGACACACACTCCCCTGGGCTGGCGCATGGTACTATTACAGACACTGCCTGCGCACCACGCAGGGGACTGTCCATGGTGTTGTATGTTGGGTCCTGGCCTATGAGGGGTTTGCCTGATACAGTTAGCAGTCTAATGAGGATGCAGGTACGGGTTTGTGGTTAGACTGCTCATGTGTGTTGGTTA
>BFEA01000433.1:535391-553374 GCA_003427395.1 Chara braunii
TCGCAACTGGAATCTGGACTTCAAGAAGACATTGAGTGACTTTTGGGCTTCCCCTCAAGAGGGAGACTTGATCGGAGGCTGCCATATTTGCATTGAAGAGCTGCAAGTTGCTACTTTGGTCTTCAACATCGATGGAGGATCCGGCGTTGTAACATGGGTGTAGGGAGGCCCTCTTAGTCATGCTAGGACACTTCGTGTAGTGGTAGCCAGGGGTCAGGATCTGTCTCTTATACACATCTAGATGTGTATAAGAGACAGCGCGAGCCCCTCGGGAAAAAAAAAAAAAAAAAAAAAAAAAAAAAAAGAAGAAGAAGAAAAAGAAAAGAAGAAGCAGCAGTGCTACAGCTGAAGAATAAGCACGTTCCTATGCCATCATAGAAACATAATCTAATCGTTCGAAATAAGCCAAAGCTTGTAGATAGGTCTTATATTAATTCCCACGAAGACGGAGGGGGTGAGTTTGGGCGATGAAGGTCTTTGCAGTGTTTTAGTGACAACGGGGCAACGTGATTAACGTAAAGTGGAGGAGGAGGTTATTTTGCTTGGTCTGTTTATCACGAAAGAGGCGGTAGGTGGTGGTTTCATCTTCAAGCTGTTGACGTCACGGGATTTTGTGATACGGATATCACGAGAGGCATCGCATGAGGTCGCTGCCACGTCTCTATTTTGATTTGGAGCTAGAGTATGTGATTGGGGCTGTGTCCTTTGGGTATCACTGTCTGTTTCCTGATTTGTCATGATTTTTTCCCTGATTTTTCCTGAGTTGTGGCTGTTTTTTCTGATATTTTTTCAGAGGTTGTTTTTGAATGATTTCGTTTTTATAATTGTGATTTGTTTAAAATCTGATTCATGGGATCTTAGGTGTTTTTTGGATGTAATTGATCCCTAATCTGAAATTCGTATTTTCTGTTCTGGGGCGAGGTCCCATTAGCAGTCAGATAGGAGTGTGGCTGATCCAGTGTGACACTGAGTGGCAGCGGACAGACAGGTTCATTACGAATTTCTGGGCCGAGAAAACAGGAGAAAGGCAAAAAAAAAAAGAAACAGAGACCTCCCACCGGAAATCACGGCAGAGTGCTTCCCAGCCATCAGATCACAAATGATCTGATGGTGGTGGTTGCAACAACAGTGAACAAAGTAACCGCCACATTTTCTGGAATAAACTTGACTTATGTCAGCACTGATCCTGACACCCTCCATATACTCCGTGATTGAAGGAGGGCTCCACCCAATGAGATAACTGCACAACAACAAGTAAAATACTGAAAATCTTCTATCCAGTGGGCCTAAGGCCAACCCCACCCTCATTTGGGGTTGGCCACACCCCCAACCGATTGAAAAGATTCTGACGGGAAGCTTTCTTTGCACGGGTATGCCCAGTGCTAAGGAGAGGAGGGGAACAAAGATATCCTTACTTTTTTGGGTAATACATGTAAAATACTGACCGTGGGATCGTGAGTACTGCACGACAGGATTTGGGTCCCTCAACTGCCCCACAAACTCGTTTCTATCCTATGTCGTTGCTAGTGGGACCTCGCCCCTGAGCAAGATCCCTAATCTGAAATTCTTATGTTCTTAGCAGAATCCTTAATCTTAAATTTGTATTTTCTTAGCAAGATTCCTAATATGAAATTCGTAAATCAGAGTTTTTCTCTGATCCCCCAATGAATGATTACTAAATTTGGAATTACAAAGGGTTACACCGTTACAAATTGATTTTCTCAAAGTGGAATTGATGTCCTACGTTTATCCATCTTTGATCTAATTTGAAATCCGACGTACTTCTCTATATTTGTGTGCACAAGTTTGGGCTCTTATTTTTTGAATTCGATATTTGATGTCACTTCTTTGAAGGATTTCCAAAAAACTGGTCACAATTGAGTGTCAAGCTGTGATATTGTAGGATTTGGGCTCATAGGTGCTGATTGAATTATCTCCTTCAGGACTTGGAGCCCCTCCCTGCGAGGGTTATACAAGGTGGGAGGTGTGATCCTTGAGAGGGTAGGGGCGGTATTGTGGGTTTGTTCTCTTCTGGGCCAGGCTGATTTGGGTCGGATCAGCCACGGTGGTTGGGAGGGAGGACAAGGGGCCGTGCTGTTTTCAGCAAGGTGAGAGGTTGAGAGGTGTTTCACTCGGAGGGGGTGACACGAGGGAAGGGGGATCTTCAGCTCTGCGGGGGCATGCTCTAGGGGGTATTGGATGCTGTTCTGAACTGGGGCTGTTCTGAACTGGGGCTGGGAGGTGAGGGGGCGCCATCCAGCGGTGAAAGGACAGGTGTTTTGTTTTTTTTGGGGGGAGGAGTAATCCGCGCGGTTTCTTCTGAGCCTTTTACATTCAGCAGAGATGTGAATAGGCGCGGGAATTTCCATGGGGAGGGAAGTACCCTCCCGTCCTAAAAAAAAAATAAAAAATAGTTCCCTCCCGTCCTCTCTCCTTATGGGAAGAATAGGTGTTGACTGTCTTTTTAGGTTACGATTCCTGCACTTGTATTTGAGTTCCCTGAATTCTTGTGATTTGTGAGGTTGTAATAAAGAAAATTTTCATAATTTTGATGCTGGTTGCAGCGGACTGTCTTTGTGGAGATGGTTGGAGATAATGCGCTTTGCGGCAAAAGGGCTACCGGTAACCGGTAGGACGTAAATAGGGTACAGCAGTGGTGGAGATGGTAGCTCTACCGCAGTAAGTCTTGCCGGAGTAACGTTGAGATGCTTTTTTGGGTTGGATATCTGCAGCCAATGCTTGAAAGAGTGGATGAACGGAATTACAGCTATGGCGACAATTGGTGGCTTGTCTGGTATCTGCTGATGTCCTAGGTCCCAGTGGTTTACGAATGGACGAGGTCAGAACGACGCTGGTCGGTGCTGGGGCTTGGTCACGCTGCCCTGTAACCTGAGCGGCACGGGGCATGAGACCTGGTAGAGAGACCTGGGGAGTTGTCGAGGGTGGACGGCACTCTAGTGTCTAGTAGAGAAGTGGTACTTAGTCGACGCTGGCCGGAGCCGGGGCGGGTCGCTTTGCCTTGTAGCCTAGCAGGTGGGGGGTTTCTGATGTGGGTCGTGCCACTCTGTAACCTAGCAGTTGGGGTTGGTAGACATTGGGTATAGGGGTATAGGGGAGAGGCGGATAGGGTTAAGCTGCTGACAGTTGCTAAAGGCAGGTGGTTTTCGGTCTGAATATTCCCATGATCAATCCCTAAAGATCCTAAATCTCTGTGTAGAATGCATAGCTATCATCTTTAGCCAAAGCCGGGTAATGGCCCTGGTAACTCAAAAGTTTTTACGTAATCTTCTCAATATGTTTTTGAATGGGACGCTGAGCCCGGTTCCCAGCACGTGTTCCCAGCACGTGTTGCTCCCCACGAATAGATTGGAGCATGTCCAATTCAAAAAAAAAAAAAAAAAAAAAAGGTTTTATATTAATTCCTAGTGCCTCAAAGGAGAGAATCTGGGCACAACCATAACCAGCATGCTCTGGCTCTATTGTGCTGTGTTTCAGTGCTGCCTGTTGCAGCCCGCTCATAGCAGCCAGGCGCCCAAGCGAGCAGAAATGTTTCCCGTTTTCGTCAAGTATGCTGCGGTGTGGTTCTCTGATAGAAGTCTGGCCTGACATTTCCTGTTCATTGAGATTTGCTTCATGTGTCCTGCCGATCAAGCAATCATCATACCTTCATGAGTGACGATTGCCAAAATTGTTCGAACCTTTGCAAGTCCCAACAGCAGCAGCAGCCGCAGCGGCCTTTCGGCTAGGCTAGTCTGTGGGTTATATATATGCGGAATAAGGCAGAGTTATTTATTAAAAAAAAGCCAGGATCAGAAAGGTAACGGCAGAAAATATACATGTAATGACCCGCCAAAACACAGACTGAGAACACTGCTGATTTCTGGGATTTGCGGCTGGAATGTATGCCTTGCTGAGATTCCCGCATTCTGCTGTGATTTCCAAGTTTGTGTGTGTGTGTGTGTGCCTGCTGGTCTGCATGCCTGTCTGAGTGCTTGTCGGCCTGAGTGTGTGTACGACCTGCAAGGGTACTTGTTGGTTGAGAGGCCCCGCAGGGCCGGTACTTACCTGTGGCTGTGACTTTGAGGGTTGCAGCAGGGAAAAACACTCAAGTAGCGGGGGGGTAAGCCCGCGACACTTAGAGCAGCAGGAAAAACACTCAAGTAGCAGGTAGGCTGGTACCACTCAAGTAGTGGTAGAAGTGTCGGGTACTGGAGGCCGAGCAGAAGAAGACAATAAGTTGGCATTTTTAGAGGCCCAGTAGCGGTAGGCTAGAAGTAGGTCGGTACCAGTCCAAGTAGCCTGAATCTAGGGCCTGTCTGGACGATATCAGAGTCTGCAATGATGTTTCCCTCTGAAAGGGAGGAGGTACCGGTTGCTGGGAGGCCGCGTGGCCTAGGAAGTCACCGCCCAAGAGGCAACTAGGCCGCTATATCTTCAGGAGGAGCAAGCAGCTCCTCCTCATTTGCGGTGTGCAAGGATTGGCGACATACTGTTGGAGCCAAGCGCTGGACTTGGAGCGCTGCCTGGAGGAGGAGAGCAGCTGGGCGCTCAGACTGACTATGGCAAGCAGCCCAGCCTGAGGAGGAGGAAGAAGAGGGTGAAGGAAGAGAGTGGTGAGGTACCTACCTGGCTATGGTGGACACCATCTTCATCACCTTGATAGGCGCTGCATCTGGAAGGCCGCAGTTGGGGTAGTGCCGCACCAAGGAAGCTCGAAGGCAGAGTTGGGCATGGCGGCATGAGGAGCAGCGACATAGCTGCTTTGTGTTGTCCTTTGGACAGGAAGGGTAGAGCCCTTAGTAATCGGCCATAGCCTACGCATGTGAGTGGAGGAAGAAGGGGAAGCCATGGCTATGGTGGACCTGTTGTTGTGTCAGCAGTAAGAGGGAACTTCGGATATTGATTCTGGTAATCCACTCATTGTTATTATTATTGTTGGAAGAAGAACAAGATTGGCAAAGTCAAGGAGGGGGAGGAATGTGGAGAGAGAAGGGGGATTTGTCATTCGTCTTGCAGGTGTACTTCTTCTTCTACTTCTTCTTCTTCTTCTTCTTCTACTTCTTCTTCTTCTTCTTCTTCTTCTTCTTCTTCTTCTTCTTCTTCTATTATTATTTCTTCTTCCTCTCTTCTTTGGTCTCTATCTCTTTGCAAGTGTTTTCGTTTGTTTCGAAAGTGGGTGGCATTGTCTTTCCTTGTGTAATTGCACTTTGGAAGTGACCAGGATCGTAACAATTGGTATCATAGCGGACTTACTTGCTGGAGAGAGGTGTTAGTCACCCTAACCGTAATCTTGAATTAGGTTAGGGCTAACCTAATGTCGGATTAGGGTTGGAGGTTAGGGTTAAGAGGGGCAGCGAGGTATGTGGATGCTACCCCCACCTGGCTAGGTCATGTAGGGTCGAGATCAGACTTGACCAGTTGTTTGAGTGATTGAATGGGGTGGCGAGACACAAAGGAGGCTGATTGGAGTAAGCGAGAGGGAGTAGAGAGTGAGAGGTACTCGCAACTGGAATCTGGACTTAAGAAGACATTGAGTGACTTTTGGGCTTCCCCTCAAGAGGGAGACTTGACGGGAGGCTGCCATTTTTGCGTTAAAGAGTTGCAAGTTGCTACTTGGTGTTCAACATCGATGGAGGATCTAGCGTTGTAACATGGGTGTAGGAAGGCCCTCTTAGTCATGCTAGGACACTTCGTGTAGTGGTAGCCAGGGGTCAGGATGACCTATGAGAGAGGGGGGTGAGTCGTTATCCATCTTTGGAGGTCGGGCCTCACAGGTAAGTGACATGTGACTTGGGTATGCCCATGGGTGGTTGCTTGGTGCTTCATGGCCTGTTGGGGTGTGCTGGGCTCTCTTCCTCGTCTCTGCGGTCTTGGTTGTGTGTGTGAGCATGTGGATTGCTTTCTCACCTACTGGATGGATGGATGGTGTATCTTGTTTTCAATGACATATCTTTCTACCCTGCATTGTCTTTCCACTTCTGAACGGTTGTAGGAGTAGGTTCTTGCTTAAAGTTGTCTTTTCCTTTTTAGTACGGTAGAGGCAGTTTGGGACTGTCTTGGGACACCCTTCTGATTGGTCCTGGTCCACGACCTACTTGGGACCCTTCGGGACTAAGTGTGACCAGTCCCAGATTGCCAGGACCCTTTGTCGTCAGTGAATTTCTTTGATGTGCTGAAATAAGGGGACACACGGCTAGTACGGACATTCCTTTCAAGGGATCGTAACTGGTCTTAGTGCTTATTCTCACAGACGCCCCGAGTCTGACTCAACGACCGCCTGCACCCCTCGAAATCTCCATTGCTTCAGTTAGTTTTCTTCGTTTGATTTATTCGTGGTACATGTTCCATGTCAGGTTAGACAAGAGGGGATCTTCAACTAATCTGACCGGACCCATTCGTTAAGTCGGACCTCTCTTTGAATTTTTTTTTTTTTTTTTAAATTTTGCTGCGTGGATGCCATTCTCTCAGTCCAAATGAATTGCCACTCCGACTAGGAGATCTACCTTCTGCTCTTGTGAAATTTTTTTTTTCCTCTTCATCTAAACTATGTCCAGTATGGAGACGCGTGAGCAAAAAGCGAAAAGAGAGAGAAGGGAGAGAGAAGGTATTCTTTTTGAGAGTGTGACAAGGGGTAAGAGGAGCGTTCGTCCAAACGTGAGCAAAGAGCGGACCCCTCTTGAGAGATGTACTGAGACCCCATCCTTCGGCATGGCAGACATCTCATCTGCCCAATGGCAGGCCATGCTGGACGTCGCGGACGAGAACGAGAAACCGTTCTTTCATAAACTTTCTGAGGATGCGTTGTATAGAGAAAAGGAGGCAGAGGCAGCCACTAGATCGGCAAGCATTGCTGATCAAATAACTCTTTTGACTATTCCAGAAACCGGAGATGCTCGGTTTGCAGAAACGTTAGTCGCTGCTGTAATAGCCTTGGTCCAACCACGGACTCTAGAAAATTTCGAGTCGCGTGTGACAACTTTAGAACAACAAAATCAAGAGCTATTGGCTGAGATTGCAGGCCTCAACCAGGCCTTACTGACCATCCCTCGTCCTCCCTGCCCTGTTGCAGTTCCAACCTTTCTGCCTTAACCCAGTCCTCATGCAAAGGTCAAGTGGAACTGTGACTTTTCGAGGAACCGGTGCCAACTCTTCAAGCGGCAGGGCCGACAGTTCTGCACTGATCCCAGTCCCAAAGGCAGGATCATCAGCCCAAAACATTGCAGTTCTTGTCGGTGTCCAATACAACAGTCCCGCGGTGGACAAGAGCGCAGCCACACTGCCATCCAAGTACGTCAGGAAGGGGGATATCACCTCTTGGATCAGCTCCATGCGCTCATACTTCGAGGTACTACGTACGCCGCAGGAAGACCGAAGTATGATTATGAGCACGAATATTGAACCCGCCGTACGGAGTTTTATTAAACTCCAAGTTGTTAGTGCAGGTTATGAAAGGATAGACCTGACTCAGTGGCTGAAAGTGACTCCTGCACGTACTCTTGAGGATCTCCTCACCGCACAATATCAAGATAAGCACGCTGCACTCAAGGCAAGATTGAAACTTGAGGCCCTCAAGGGCCAAAAGTGGAGGACTTCCATGCATGCCTTGGAACATCATTTGACTAGTCTGTTCACTACACCAAACCTGGGATGGACTGATGTGTCTTGCATGGATGTAGTTATGGGAGTGGCCCCTGAAGACTATGTCTCCCGGCTAGGACTCGAAGACCATACGACTTGGCGAGAGCTACTGACGGATATAGTCAACCTAGAAGCCAAAGACCTCGCCAGGCGTGCAAAGACACCAGTTGCAGGAAAAGCTTCACGACGCAAGCGGTACGAAAGCAGCCATCAGTTTGTCGTGCATTGGGAGACTGAGGATTAGTCCTATGCGAATGATCTGTCTCTAGATGACGATCTAGAGCCAGACTCCGAAGTGGGCTGTTCTACATCAGCCCTTGAGTTTGACATAAATGGCAAAGAAAAGTATAATGCCTTTAGAAAGACTGCTTCAAGCAAAGGGCATAACCGCAGTTCAGGTAAGGGAACCATAGCACACCTCCCCAAGAATGCAAAAATTCCTGAGAAGCCGGAGGATGCTTCCACCAAGCCTTGGGAAGCCCTCCGCATTAGTAAAAAATAATGAGAAAAAAGATCAAAATTGCGCGTGTGCTTGCATTGTGAAAAGCCTGGGCACGCAGTGCAGGATTGTTATTGTCTGCAGAGAAACAGGCAAAGGGCGTAGAAGAGTCATCAACACTCTTTACAACAAGGGAAGTTGAACAGTCGGTTGCAGCCCCCTCCAAGGAGCTTGAATCTGGTCAACAACCCGCTCTCGAAGCCCGGACCGATGCTGAAACCAGGTTGTCGCAGTTCAAGTCCTTTACACTGAGCCTTGGGAGGAGACTAAGGAAGTAAACTTCCATTCTTACCTGGAACATTGGCTGCAGCTCAAGCAACAATGTCCTGTTCAAGGGGGAGTGGAACTGATCTTCTTTAAGCTGCTCATCAACCGTTGATACATTTGTGTTTTGATTGATAATGGTTCCACAACTAACTTATTTTCTCCTAACGGTATTCGTAAGGCGGGCGTGGGAATGATGCAAGTGGAATTGTAGAACCCCTGTCAAACCCAGGTAGGCAACCACAAGGCTGTCACCTCAACACATGCTGTCAAAGGTGTGTGTGTGACCTTTGACAAAGATCGCACTGTCACTCATGAGTTGAATTTCTATGTCCTTGACAAGTGTCCCTTCGACGCGATCATTGGTTTGGGCTGGTTAAAAGCCCATTGCCTAAGGACCGCGTGGGCGTATACTCAGTTTGTGGTGCATGACGCCAAGGGGAACGAGCGTACCGTCTTGTTGGATGAGACGCACGAGTCCCTAGTGAATCTTTTGAGTGCGAACAAATTATGCAGATCAGTGCACACGCACAAAGAAGGTGAGCATGTGCATGTAGCCCTTGTGAAGCCTCTCCATGTGCCTTCTACTTTTGTTGCATTTTCTACCTCGGAAAATAATTATACTTCTACTACATCTACTTTTGTTCCATCTACTTCTACTATAAGAGATAAGTCTACTTTTAATCCAACTACTTCGAATTCGATTGTTATTGCTTTAAATTCTCAAATTGATTTTCTCTCTTCTGATGAGGATGATTCTCCACCGGAAGTCCCAACAAACATTCGCCGTCTATTAGATCGATTTCCTGAAGTTCCGACAGAACCTCATGGAGTCCCCGAGCGTTCGGTCAAACACAAGATCAAGATATTAGAAGGGAGTGTTCCTCCAAATGGTTGTGTCTACCGTATGGGGCAAGGCGAGTTGGAGGAGTTGAGAAGACAGATTGACGACATGATTGATCGTGGATGGATTAGGCCTAGTGAGTCTGAGTTCGGTGCACCTGTCCTGTTTATGCCAAAAAAAGGAGGCAAACTCTGGATGTGTATCGATTATCGTGGCCTAAATTGTATCACTAAAAAGAATGTTTAGCCCTTGCCTCACATAGATGATTTGCTGGATGTTGCAGGTGGGTGCAAGGTCTTCTCTAAGATCGGCCTCAAGTCTGGCTACCACCAAATTGAAGTTTATCCGAACGACCAGCACAAAACTGCGTTCAAAACATGCGATGGGTACAAATTCATTGTTATGCCCTTCGGTCTCACGAATGCACCAACCACATTTCAGTGTCTGATGGACAAGGTTCTTCGCCATCAACTCAACAGATTTGTTATCGTTTACCTTGATGACATCTTGACTTTCATCAAGTCCATGAAATAGTACGTCAAGCACCTTGAGGAAGTCTTGCAGGTTCTCAAGGAGGCGCAACTGCACCTCAACTTAGAGAAATATGAGTTTGGAAGGTACAACGTCATCTATCTTGGGCGCCAGTTGTCTGCAAACGGCCTTGAGCCTGAGGCAACCAAGGTTGAGGTCATACGAAAGTAGCCTCAACCGGCGAACATACGCGAACTGCGTTCCTTTCTTGGTTTGGCTTCGTATTATCGGAAGTTTGTACCCAAAGTGTCTGTCGTTGCTTACCCACTCTCGAGACTAAGAAGCAAAAATGTCGCTTATGCGTGGTGTGAGAAATGCGAGACTGCGTTTCAAGCCTTGAAAGAGGCTTTGGTAAGTCATCTTGTGCTCCACATTGCGGATCCCAACCTCACGTTCGTTGTCACTACGGACGCGAGCCAGTATGGGATTGGCACAGTGCTGCATCATGATGATGACGATGGCCTGCGTCCGCTCGAGTATTACAACAAACGCATATATGTGTGAGTTATACGCCTTGCGAGAGGCGCTCGCGCATTGGAAGCACTCCCTCTTGGGTCGCCACTTCAAGGTTTGCTCAGATCGTCAGACCTTGTGTTGGATCAAAACGCAAAACGATCTATCCCCGACGCACCGCTGGCTGCATGACATTGACATTTACAATTTTGAACTAAAACACAAGAAAGGTTGTTATAATCGTGTCGCTGATTCTTTGTCTCGACATCTTGAGTTTTTGATTTGCCTCGTGGGCTCATACGATCTTCGAAGGAAACTGAAGGAGGATCTGGTCGAGCGCAGTGTCAAGGATCCGGACCTTATTCCCATCCTTAAGTAGATCAAGGCTAACCCTAGCAGCCAACCTGATCTTAATGAGTGTGAAAGTCTTGTATTCCGACGCTATGGGAAGTTTCATCGTTTGTGTGTACCCAACCGTGCGCCTCGTCGGACTTATTTCTTGGATTTGGCACATGGTCGGAGTGGACACTTCGGCTTTGAGAAGACTTATGGAAGTCTTTTGCAGCAGTTTGACTGTCCGGGAATGAAGGGATCTGCTTAGAAATTTATTGTTGAATGTCAAGTCTGTCAAAGAACCAAGGTCCATAGGCATAAGCCTTCTGGCCTGCTGAAACCCCTCCCCATTCCCGATGGACCCGATGAGTTGGTTTCCATCAATTTCACAAACGTGGGAAAGGTGAGTGAGGGAGGACATTCACAAGTCATGGTCATCGTGGATCGTCTTTTCAAATTCATGAATTTGATTCCTCTACCTCCTCATGCACCAACTGAACTTGTGATCGAAGAATTTCACCAGCAGTACATTCTGCAGTATGCCCCCCTGAAAACTCTTGTGAGTGATCGGGACACCAGGTTCATTAGTACTGATTGGAAGGACTTCACCTCTCAAATCTATGACATTAAACTCGACATGACTTCTAGTCGTCACCCTGAAGCCAATGGGTTGGCCGAGGAAATCAACCATACCGTCATTCAACTACTTCGCTCGGTAATTGTTCCCGATCAGAACACGTGGGATAAGGAGTTACACAAAGTGAAGGGGTTGTACAACAACTCCATTCATTCCGCAACTAGCTTGACACCAAATCAGTTGCAATACGGTTGGCAGCTGCACAATCCTCTCTCCTATCCGTTCCGCGATCGGTCACCTGGTTTGACGTCCGGCATGCTTGGCTACAATGCCAAGTATGCATGCTTGCTCAAAGTTGCTATTGCGGCGATGAACAAGCACCAACGTGCCATGATCAAACATGCTAACAAGTCGCGCAAAGCGGGGAATTTCAAAGTAGGAAGTTATGTTTGGATCAATATGTCTGAATTTTCCGAAGAAGAGGGAGTATCACGAAAGCTTCTTCCATTGTACTATGGTCCTTGGCAGGTTCTGAAGGTGGTAGGAGATGACAAATTTGGTCCTTCATACGTAATTGACATACCACCTCGTCTGCGTACGTATCCGGTCTTTCACGCATCCAAACTCTTCCCCCACATTGATGATGAGACTTTTCCCTTCCGAGATCCTATGATACCTTGTGCTATCAATGGTGGCCACGAAATAGACATAATTTTTTCCTGTGAAGGAAGAGGGAGGTACAAACAGTATAAAGTTCACGTCCTTTATCACCTATTGAACGAGTTTTACTGGATTCACCAAAAAGAGCTGCTAAAGAATGCTCTCCGTGTTGTTAGCGCTTATGAACGACAGATCGCCGATGGACAGACTGCTAAGTTTTCTGCAACACTCACTCCTCACGGTTATATCGAAACTCTCTTTCTGATCAACGCCTACAACGCATTTTGTACCGACTCAGAATGAGTTACGCACTTGAAGGGACCTCGCTCTTGAGAGGGGGGTAGTGTAATGACCCACCGAAACACAGACTGAGAACACTGCTGATTTCTGGAATGTATGCCTTGCTGAAATTCCCGCATTCTGCTGAGATTTCTTTGTGTGTGTGTGTGTGTGTGTGTGTGTGTGTGTGTGTGTGTGCCTGCTGGTCTGCGTGCCTGTCTGAGTACTTGTCTGCCTGAGTCTGTGTGTGACCCGCAAGGGTACTTGTTGGTTGAGAGGCCCCGCAGGGCCGGTACTTACCTGTGGCAGTAACTTTGAGGGTTGCAGCAGGGAAAAACACTCGAGTAGCAGGGGGTTAGGCCCGCGACACTTAGAGCAGCGGGAAAAACACTCAAGTAGCACGTAGGCCTGTACCACTCAAGTAGTGGTAGAAGTGTCGGGTACTGGAGGCCGAGCAGAAGAAGACAAGAAGTTGGCATTTTTAGAGGGCCAATAGCAGTAGGCTAGAGGTAGGCCGGTACCAGTCCAAGTAGCCTGAGTCTAGGGCCTGTCCTGACGATATCAGAGCCTGCAATGATGTTTCCCTCCGAAAGGGAGAGGTACTGGCTGCTGGGAGGCCGCGCAGCCTAGAAAGTCACCGCCCAAGAGGCAAGTAGGCCGCTATAGTTTCACGAGGAGCATTTACGGTGTCCAAGGATTGGCAACATACTGCTGGAGCCAAGCGCTGGACTTGGAGAGCTGCCTGGAGGAGGAGAGCAGCTGGGCGCTCAGCCTGGCTATGGTGAGCAGCTGAGCCTGAGGAGGAAGAAGAAGGGGGCGGTCGAGAGTGGTGAGGTACCTACCTGGCTACGGTGGACACCATCTTCATCACCTTGATAGGCGCTGCATCTGGAAGGCCGCAGTTGGGGTAGTGCCACACCAAGGAAGCTTGAAGGCAGAGTCAGACATGGCGGCATGAGGAGCAGCGACATAGCTGCTTTGTGTTGTCCTTTGGACAGGAAGGGCAGAGCCCTTAGTAGTCCACCATAGGCCAGGCATGTGAGAGGAGGAAGAAGGGGGAAGCCATGGCTATGGTGGACCTGTTGTTGTCTCAGCAGTGAGAGGGAACTTCTGATATTGATTCTGGTTCATCCACTCATTGTTATTATTACTATTGGAAGAAGAACAAGATTGGCAAAGTCAAGGAGGGGGAGGAATGTGGAGAGAGAAGGGGGATTTGTCATTGGTCTTGCAGGTGTACTTCTTCTTCTTCTTCTTCTTCTTCTTCTTCTTCTTCTTCTTCTTCTATTATTATTTCTTCTTCCTCTCTTCTTTGGTCTCTATCTCTTTGCAAGTGNTCTTCTTCTTCTTCTTCTTCTTCTTCTTCTTCTTCTTCTTCTTCTATTATTATTTCTTCTTCCTCTCTTCTTTGGTCTCTATCTCTTTGCAAGTGCTTTCATTTCTTTCGCAATTGAGTGGCATTGTCTCTCCTTGTGTAATTGCACTTTGGAAGTGACCAGGATCGTAACAACATAAAAAAAAAAGCCAGGATCAGAAAGGTAATGTTGGGAGGGACAAAATGAGAATGTGCTGGTACCGAGGACATGGCAAAGCCAAAGTAGGTTTGGGTGTGAGTTTTTGAGCGACAGATCCAGTGTTCCAATCCCCGCCTTCTACTAAGAAAGGATGGGCTGGTACCAAGGACATGCAAAAACATTGTACGTTTTGTGCTACCCTGTACGCGATCCAGGGATTGAGCCCGGACCCTTGACAATGAAACGATAAGCCGTCGGTGGTAAGGCCTAGCCACTTAGAGCTTCGAGCTCGGAACGGTCTACAACACATCCAGAAATCTATTAACTGAGTTAACTCAATGATACTACTTCGCTGCCTAACCTCTGCGCTCCTGTCCTTATCTGAAGACGTTGATATCGAAGAGATCTTGTGGCACCCACCACTACGTGGGTACCTAAGAGTAAATACTGGCAGTGGTTAAATATATATAATATTATATATTTGTTAAATTTCTTTTTATTATTATTATTTTTTTTGGCCCGGCCGGGCAAGTTGTCCTGGGCTACTCTGCATAAGCGGTTAACAGGGACCCCCACGTCTCAGCCCTGGTTAACCCCCTCAACCCTGAAAAGTGCATTGATAATCTAAGTTGTGCTCAAGCTTTTTTTGGGGGGGGGAGAAAAATCACCGGGTTGGACTGGCCATGGGACTGGTGTGCACTCCTTTTGGGACATTGGTCTCCAGTGATGGAAACTTCATCAGAATTCCAAACCAATTTATTCCATATAGGTAGGAAAGCAATACTTTGGGCATTATGGCTCAGAAGGTGTGTGCTTTCTTGGGAAGGGGTAAGAATTGATGGTCCAGAAGTTTCGGATATAATCCAAAATTTTGTCCAGACAGAAATCAGAGCACAATGGTGTAAAGTCAAAATTATACTCAAGTCGCTGATTCAAAAACAAGACATTAGGAAAACTCTGCAAAAATTCCAGACTAACTGGCTGGGGGATTCATTAGGGGAGAATCTGCGGGAAATCAAATGGCCTGATGGGGAAGGAGATGCAGCGTTCAAGAGAAACTACGACATCTTCTTCTACAAATGGTTTGATATTCAACCAGGAGTATCTTTGAGATCCCCGGATCTATTTCCTGATTTTTTCTCACCCTCGGATCTGGCTTTAGTCGATTTTCAATGGTATGGGGTGGAAACTGTGTGAGAAGGCTTACATTTAGTTGCTGCTGATTATCCTAGAAGAAGAGCAAGAGGCAACTAGCTTGTTGTGTCATGTTTTGATCTGGCGGCTCATAAATTGCCGAAGAGGCAGTCATCTTGCTCTTGAAAAAAAAAAAAAAAAAAAAAAAAGATTTATCATTTATTGCATTTGAATGCTCTTTTTTAGCCAGGGCTGTCTACCAGGAGTGATACTCTGCACAATTTATTTTTTTTTTTGTTTTTATTATTATTATTTTTATTATTCAGTGAGCAATCTGATTTAATCATTTTATATCTGATTGTTCATGCAGATGGTGCTGGCTGTCGATGGCAGACATGTGGAATACTGGAGTGCTGCTGACAAAGGTCAGGACGGGAAGCAGTACACTCTTGCTTATGCAGCTTCGCCAGTCCTTCCGGCAGATGTGCGACGGAAGCTACGGCACGTATCGTCGTATGTCCGCTTTCTACGCGCTCAGTCTTAGATGCGATGGGAGTCTGCCTCTCAAAGCAATGCGAAAGAAAAATTGCATCCACTGTGCAGTGCAATCTCAACCTTGTGAAGTCAAATCCATCACAGTTTTTCTTCACAAGTCCAAGTATCAGGGCATCAGGGCATCAGGGCATCAGGGCTTACCCTCTTGCAGATAGCTACCTTCTTCATCCTATCGGTGCATCTGGACTGAAAGTTGCTGCAAATACAGCTAGAAAGACAGCGTTCTATTCGGGTGAAGAGGGTAGTGGAGGAGTGGAAGGCATCTGGACTGGAGGTTGCTGCAAATACAGCTGGAAAGACTGGGCGTTCTATTCGGGTGAAGAGGGTAGTGTAGGAGTGGAAGGACTGTGTGGTGTTCTTTCAGTGCTACCAGTGACTGGCCTCTACAACAACATGGACTTACTAAAAAAAAAAAAAGAAAAAAAAAAAAGAAAGATAAGTAATCATTTCCGTGAGAAGAGTAATACTCATGATAACATTATCCATTGTGTTATTCTTGTGTTATCCTCTAGCGGAGGAGCACGTGGCAGTAGAAGGACGCATGGATTTCAGTTGAATAACTTGAATTTGTGAAATTCATTTGGACACAGGTGGGCCTGTGTGAGGGGGGGGGCAATCTTTAAACCACCAGTACCTCCGCCAGTGTTGGGAAATTACGTTGTCCTGCCCAGTACCCGAAGTTTTCGGGGGTCGGACACAGGGTCGGCAATGTCCCAAAAATCGTAGTTTCTTAAACATGTACCCTCCACCCCCCATTGCCCCCGAAAGGTCTCTTTTTTTTTTTTCTTTTTTTTTTTTTTCCAAACCACCAGTACATCTG
Organism: Chara braunii; assembly: GCA_003427395.1. Classification (NCBI taxonomy): domain Eukaryota; kingdom Viridiplantae; phylum Streptophyta; class Charophyceae; order Charales; family Characeae; genus Chara; species Chara braunii. Next base: position 551,493 of record BFEA01000433.1, read on the forward strand.
AGCCTCTCTTTGCCGTGGTGGGTTTCCCCCTCTGCGCCATGCTCTTGAGGAAACGCTATCGCAGCACCTGTTTTCTTTTTTTTTTCTTCTTTTTTTTTTCTTTTTTTTTTCTTTTTTTTTTCTTTTTTTTTTTTCTTTTTTCCGTTTGGCTCGCACTGCCAGCCATTTTGGTCTGGTAGCACTACTGATCATCTGAAATCTGCCGATTGGCTCAATTTCGATTCTCAAGTTTGCCTGGGCGACGTACTGGCACTCTGATGTAAAAAAGTACTAAAAATGGCTCAAATTTAAAGGGTGCCACACACACATTTATGATTCCACATCCACTGGCGTAATTACATACGGCGCTCTGTATGTTGTAGTGTTGTAGACATTTAAATGGGGAGCAGCACTGTTCTCTGTAATCCAGTATCCATCTCTTGTCCTCTTTCTATCCTGTTTTTGAAAAGAGATGCTTCTCGCTCACAGCAAGGGTGAAAAGGGGAGATAATTGGAAGGGTGAAAAGGGGAGATAATTGGAAGTGAATGAGAGGTTGAGGTGACGGGAAAAGCATAGTGAAGACAGCAGGAGAGAGTTGATGAGTTAAACCACCAGGACCCCCGAAAGAGTCACGGCGGTTAACAAGCCACGGCAATGATGAACGTACGGGCTACTACAGGAGCGCCCAAATTCATCCGCCGACTAGAAACACTTCTACTCTGGTTTTTTTTTTTCCCGCGGCCGATGTATGGGAAAAGTACTGGTAGTTTAAAGGGAACAAGATAGGGAAAGATGATGCCGAGAGAGTAGTTGGTGAGTTCAAGAAGGCTGATAGTTCCTCTACTGAGCTTTTTTTTTTTTTTTTTTTTTTTTTTTGACATCGGCTTCGAGGACCCCTACTGCAGGTAGGGAGGGATAAGAGCCCATGCATGTATTAGGGGGTCTGCCCGTCGATGGCTCCATTCTGATTCGTGGGGAGCAGCACGTACCTCGTCATTTTTGTTTTGAAGAATGTCCTTAGGGAGGATGATGCGCACAACGTCTTCTTCCGTTTTCGATAAATCATTGCGGGGAGAAGATGTCCATTTGCAAAGATCCTTTCTTCTTCTCCTTCTTCTTCTTCTTCTTCTTCTTTTTCTTTTTTTTTTTCTTTTCTTAGCTTGCACTTTTAAACATTGATTGACTCCTGCAACTGCTCCGGTTGGGAGCTGCTTGTTCCACAACTCTTGGTCGTCGACATGAGTGTCGGCTGCTGAAGACCAGTAACGACTGTGATGTGCGCATGTCGTTTGTTTATCAGTCTGTGCACCACTTAAAGTGATAACGTGTACGAGGCTTACCGCCGCGTACGAGCTGATATAAATGTCTCGTACCAAACGCAGCTCCGTGCAAACTAGCTGAAGTAGGATTAACCGATCAAAATGACGTTGTTGCTATTGGTATTTACTATTTACGATTTACAATTGTCACCAATTGAAGTTTTTTTTTTTTTTTTTTTTTTTTTTTTTTTTTTTAATTTATTTAAAGAACACTCTCAGGGATAGATAGGAGTGATGATATGAGCATACATACACTGCGCTAAAATGACCAACAATACGGCGCATACTAAGTGCATTCTAATTGCGTAAATATTCATGAGGACCATCTACATGTGGGCATGATGATAGCCCACCTCTCGGAATCCGACAAACTCCACACTGATTATAGCCTACTTCACATCATCCACAGGTGCACTATGATCTCACACGATTACTCACACGATTACTCACACGATTATTCTGATATTACATGATCGCATGGGGACTTCCACCTGAGGATCTCAAAGATGTTTTACAGGGACGCTGGACCCGATTTCCAGCAGGTGCTGCTCCCCACTAATAGATGGAGCCACCCAGGAACTAC
>BFEA01000433.1:553939-564455 GCA_003427395.1 Chara braunii
ATGTCGGGAACCTTTGCACGAATGAGAGTGATCTCCGTCGAGGACCAACTTCCCTGAAAGTGGCCGAGGAGCCGGCATCGGGAATAGCCTGAAAAGGGGTTCGGTATTTCAAAAATTGCATCTGCTGAGGGGAGCTTTTTTTTGGGAGCCGCAGGATCCGACGTCTGTGTTTGGGTCTGAGAACCGGAAGAGTCACTGGCCCCGGAAATGCCCGGGCCCGGACTCGTGCTGCAGGCAAAAAAAGGGGCCAGCGGAATTTTGGGTGGGGGCTGCCTCTGCAGGGTGCGGCAAGCAAAAAGGGGAGAGTGACCACATGGCCGAGTGCCGAGGGTTGCTGTCATATGTCTAGAATCCAAACTCTACAACAACCTGGGCTTTTTTTTTTAATATTAAAGAGGAAAAAAGATAATCAGCAGGTGAGACCCTACTGAGGGCCGCCAGCCTTCATGGTCCAGTACGTCGAACCTGACTGTGGCCCTGCTGTGTTAACCGACTCACAGCAGGAGGCAGACCCCTGTGTATTGGTGGTGTAGCGTGAATGCTAGCTATGATTTGAACATAGTCACAGTGCAGTCTGTCTGTTATGCGCCTGGCCGGCAACTTCCAGAAGTCCCCGAACTGATGAGTGGAAAGAAAGTGCAAACTGTGGCAGTGGCACCAGTGGAGGAGAGGACTGCTTTGGGACCCACAGTGTCACGGAGGCTCAGAAGGATGTGCACCCGGGGCCCGCTGATGCTATATCTCTGCTTATTAGCATGAACCTCGCCCACATTCGTGAGCATGTTCAAGCCAACTTAGCACAGTCATAGCACCAGTGAGATCGCCATGTAGCAACACTTCCGCTATGAAATATTTGTGCAGTAGCAAACACCTTGCTTGAGGGAAAAACAAAATCTAACACCCACACCCACACCCACACACAGACTATGCTGCCTCTGGTAAAACTATATATATATATACTAGCTAAGCGCCCGCGGTGCGGGCAATGCCCGCAAAAAACAAAAAAAAAAATGAAAAAAGTTAGGCCCAGACAAAGCTGCAAATTTCATTTCATTTCACCACTATTAACGAATTCAAGAAATGGAACACGCATAGACAGACAGAGAAAGGGAGAGAGAGAGAGAGAGAGGGAGGGAGAGAGGAGAGAGAGAGAGAGAGAGATGGAGACACACAAAGACAGAAAGAGAGAAATCAATAAAAGAGCAAAGAATAAAAAAAAATCAACATCAGTATAAAAACAGAAGAAATTTAACATGAACATTATTGACGCATTAAAGTTAGCAAGCGGCCGCAGTATGATCAAGGCACAATGATTGCGCAATGGAATCGTGCTTAACGTAAAAAAAATGTAATACTGTCAACTCAAAATTATTTTGTTGTCTTTCTCTCTCTCTCTCTCTCTCTCTCTCTCTCTCTCTCTCTCTCTCTCTCTCTCTCTCTCTCTCTCCCATTTATTTTTGTCTCTCTTCCTATCTTTCTTGCAAGGGCAATTACTCAACCATAACTGAAGCTGATCATAAAAAATATGTCATTAACGTAACGCTTGGATAAACAGTGAATCAACAGCTTTCTCTCCCCTATCTCTCTCATAAGACCAATCAACTTCCTTCACTGGAACGATACTCTTGCAGCACCTCACGAACAGAAACTTCTTGCAGCACTTTGCAACGATACTCGTGAAGAGTTTCGAATCGACTTTGTCTTTGCCGATTGTAATCAAGGTGAATTGCAGCGTCCACACATCTCCACGTGTTCATGCTCGTATTTAACGACGCTGCTGCTTCCACAATATCTCGCACCCTGTGAGAACTGTCAAGATAGGACAGGTGTGCAAGTATCTTTTTGGGACCAATAGATTGAAAAGAGTCGTACACAGCGATGTCAAAGTCGAAAGAACTTGGTTGTTCCAAGCGTCCTGTATGGACATGCAAATGGTTTGTTGATGGTGTATCAGCGGGCAGAACGGAACTCATAGGAGACGGAGTAGGCCGAGCGGTCGGCAAAGCAGAAACAACAACAGAAGGAGTGACAATCGCTGTTGACATATTGGAGGGCGAAGCATAATCCGCAAGACGTTGAAAATTTGGAGGAGACATTGTTTGAAGGGGAACTCTAGGGACCGGAACAGAATGAGGAGCGGAAGAAGCAACAATGGGAGGAATCCTTTTGAGAAGCTGCTCTACACGTGCATATTTGTGAAAGGCTTGCGGAATGGTCCTTTCTGTCGGACAATGCGGCAAATGAAACGTCATCCTAGCAATCTCCTCATTAGACAGAGCGATGAACTCATCATTCAAAAGCGATTGCAACATGGAAGAAGCCTCCAAATCCGAAACATTCAACGGGTCTGAAGGAAGAGGAGATCGTCCCTCCAATCGCATATTAGTGAGTTTGTTTCTTTTCCATTCCAGAAAATTTTCGCATATTCATCCATCTCTTACAACTGTGGCATTTTTGACAAACATCTCAAAAAGAACCTAAGTCAAGACATTTTGGATGCCAATCTTCTTCGCATCGTCAAACCATCTAGCAAGGTAAGCGCGCGGATTCGGAGTGCGAATTGCGGGTGCATCGTTATTATCAGGCACCACAACAACGCTGGGACGATTTTGTGACCGTGATGTGCTGCAAACATGTCTTTCACGTCCACTACGTTGAGATTGCGAAGACGAATCATTAACACGTCCACGTCCAGCAAGCGGTGCACAAAACGCAAGAGATGCAAGTGCATCATCAGGCAACTCAAGCAGTGCTCTTGCAATCTGAATTGCCGTTTCATTAACAACAGGTTGTCGTGCCACCTGATTATCAGCCAACGTAGCCTCGAGCATATCGGCCGAACTCATAACATTAGTTTTGGCACCGCGTCTTTTTCTTCTTTTGAATGTAGAATGAACGCAGTCTTCTTTTGAATCACCCGTAACATCATCATCATCGTCATCAGCAAATGTAAGTTTCACAGGTTTACCCGACCGAGCTCCACACCAACCATCCCCATCACCACAACAATGATCACTATCCCCGTCCACAACCATCGCGAATATCCACGATCAACATCACTAACAGCACGATGATCGTCCCGAGCACATTCACTTCCAAGATTCATCGACCTTTCATCATTTTCACTTTTCTTAGACCTCTCAGAACGTTGGGCTCCAACTTTTTATCCAACATTCGTATCTTGTCCAGTGATATTGCTGGTTGCCATTGCTTTCCTCTTAGCACGATTTTCATACTTATGCGGAATTCGGGAGTCGCCTGCAAAAAAATAATATGACGGAATTTATTTTGGAACGTGACGACTCGACAGAAAAAAAAAAAAAACATGACTCACCCTAAAAGTTCATGATATACAATATTCTTCGTAAAAAAGTTCTTATCAGGCTATGCAACACGGATGTTGTTGGGATGACCAACACGAGACAAAGCGACATATAGTTGGTCATGCGCAAAAATCGGTTTGCGTAGCCAAACCCCTGCACGCGATACAGTTTGTCCTTGCGACTTGTTAATCGTGACAGCAAAAGCGAGACGGACAGGAACTTGCCTTCTAAACCATTTGAACCCTGTGGTCTCACCATCACGATGTCAAATCAATCTTGGGGATTAGTGTTGTCTTACCCGTGTGCATTATGGTAACTTCCAACTAATCATCATTAACGATCTTTTTTAGAATCAGCCTTGTACCGTTGCAAAGTCCTTGCTTCAGTGACAAATTTCGCAAAAGCATCACAGGTGCACCAATTTTCAAGCGCAGCTTGTGAGGCGGAAGGCCAAATTCGTCGAGAAAGTTTAAGAACTACCGCTCAACAATGAGTCCCGTATCATCCGAATCAGGAAAATCAGCACTAAAAAGGCCACGCACCTCCCCGGGAAAGTTGTCAAGAACACGGTTGTTAACAGAACCGGCATCATCATTAGTAGGGCATAAAATTAATCGAGGCAATAAATAATCGGCATCCCCCACATGGTTTGACACATCATCAAACGTTCATGAAATTCACTCATCAATCGATTTATCCGTACAAATCTCACGTGGCAATCTGACCGTAGCAGGTTTATTAGGAACAACACGAGGATGATCACCATTCCCAATTCGCATAAAAAAGTGGGCATACATTTGTGCCATTTCATCATTCCTCAGGCTTAAGATTCGCATATTTTCAGCCAATTGATGAACCTCAAAAAGTTTCCACAAAGGGGACATTTTCATGGACGCATCAATTTGTTGCGCTCGCGATCCATGTTTCACAACAGGCAAAACCTGTCTAAAATCTCCAGCAAGAAGTAAAACTTTGCCACCAAACGGCTCGTTGTTGTCACAGAGGTCCCGAAGCGTAATGTCAAGAGCTTCCAAGTGAAACTTGTTACTCATCGGAGCCTCGTCCCAAACCATCAAGTCCGCACGGCGGATAAGCTCCGCAAGATCACTTTGTTTCGGAATAAAAAAGGGACGCGTGTTATCAGGTTTCAAATCGGATTATACAACAACTCGTCATTTAGAATCGACGACACCGTTCTTCTCTCGTAATGTCTGGTTATGTTCTCAGCAGTTGTTTCCCCATCTAGCATCGGATAATGAAGGCAAAAGTGACGGATGTTTTTTCCAGACTTTTGCAAAATCCGATCAAGATGGAATAATACCAACGATTGCAAAATGTTCGGGGAACGATTTCACAGTCGTGGCGATATTGAAAATCGTCAGACATCTTATCCTAATGTCGTTCGAAGAAACGGACCGGATCGTTCACTGGACCAAATGCGAGAAGCATAGCGAATATTTTACGAACTTCTTCAGGCATGTAATGTGCAGCGGTTGTGTCTATGCATTGATCGTATGCATCGTCCGTTTGCAAAAGGCCCAATCGAAGACACACGGATCGGAAAGAATCGTATTTCATTCTGTCCACTGTACGAATTTCAGCAAAAGAGCGTACCCCACGAGAATATTCATGGTTCAACAACAGGCGCAGATAAAATCGTTCGCCTTCCACGATCCTCACATGATGCAACCGAGATATCTTTTCGAAGGGACCACCGTGAAGATCACGCTTTCTTCGGTTCCACTTCTTATTTTTGTTATCCCACACATGAATATTAATGATCTCTGCGTATAGAGGAAGTTCGTCTTTAGGAACATGCTCATTCAAAGAGTTGTGTTCCATCCATGCCGTCAATTTTATTTTCGGGGGCCCTTGCGAAACAACGTCATGCTCAGTGTCAGGTTCGAATTGCACTTTTTGAATGTTTTCAAGATGCACGGACAATCTTTCGACCGCGGGCTATTGTTCCGCAACGTCGAGCTCAAACAGACGCCAACATGCTTCGCATGCACCTACAACACGCATATCTTGGTACAATTTGACCTCGTCGATCGGTGCATTATTATCTTGCTCACAGACCACAGCACGATCACACCCTTTGTACACATACTTATACACGTAGTTGCAGGCCTTCACATTAGCACAATATTCAACATTTATGTGGCAATTAAACCTCATTAGCAAGTAGGGGTTATAAAGAACTACACGCCGATTGTCGTAAATGACTCCATTTTGAACAATCGTAAAACCACCGTCACTTGGTTTCCTTCTCCTATACAAAGGGTACGTTTGTTCGTCTTTGAATGTTGTTGTTGAAATGAAGTCTTTCGTAAATTCTTTTGTGCATTCTCCATCCTCCGTACACGAAGCGTCGCGTTTCTCCGCTCCGCAAATCCCGTGCAGCATGAACTTCGCCACCCTTTCTCTCAATTCCCCTTCCGGAGGAATCTCCGCACACACCACATTGTTAACAGCATCCGCATCCCGAATTTTATCATTCGGATGCAGGATAACCAATATATGTGTGTGTAGTAGACCTCTTTTTTGAAATTCCACCACATATAACATTGCACTCATGCTACCAAAGATCCGTTTATTCTTTATCTCATCAACCAGTTGTGCAAGATAACCTTTGAACACTCACGCTAGAAGATTCGGTCTGTCATTAGGACATTGACCTGGCAACAGGGCGTTTAATCTCCGGCCAGTTAGTGTTGCACGTCATAGTGATGAAAAGATCCGGTTTTCCGAATCGACTCACAATCGCCATGTTGTCGTGATATCTTTCACTCATATATCGGGGTCCCCCAGTGAATGTTGATGGCAAAACCACTTTTGTCCCAACATTATCACCACGTCGATTTTGTTGCACGGCGTCTCTTAAATCTTGATAATACTCCGAGCGCAATTCTTTCTGGTGGAATCTCACCCATTTTAAGCGGAGGGATTCAACTTTAGCGTAAGCCATGCAACAAAACTCGTGGAAGAGACGTGCTGCATAAAGGAGGTAAGGCCTTTCACCATTGCGCTCGTGAAGGTGAAAAGCATAGTACTCCTTGACACTAAGTCCTGGCGGCCATCCAGCTTCCGAGGCACGTCGAACAGACCAACTATCAATTCCCCCCGGGGAAAGTAAAACAAACCTTAAGCAGTCGTGCGCTCGAGAACATTCCGGAACTACAACCGTTTGTCGCTCACCCGGAATAGGAGCACGCAAACGACTCTCGAGCTCACGAGGAAAGAGTTCATCAGCCATCAGAACACACACCTCATGCAAACCCATAGGACGGTTATAATGCCTTGGATGTTCCCCATCAGGCACGACATCCGGATTTATGACAAACTTTCTCCCGTTCAATGCTTCGGGCGGAAGGTCAGCAACCGTCATAAAGTCCTTCAGGTAATTGTTACATCGTTGTAGCAATTCGTGAAACCTTCTCAAGATGCATTTCGTTCGATCAAGTTCGGCATCCGATGTACCTGCAGGTAAGTTAAGGAAGTCTACCCTTTGATCAATCGCATCGTCTAAACGTTTAGGATCGTGCAAGTACAACTGCGCAAACTGAGGACGTTCCCCTTCCCCTACAGCCAATGCACCGACCCGATGAAAGATTGGACCTTGAGCCCGAAGTTGGCTTTGGAATCCTTGAACACCATCGCTCGGTTGCTTCAGTCGGGACGATGCGAGGACCAAATTATTATTAATTACCCTCGCATTGTTTCGAAGGAATCGACCGTCCGAAGATTGAGACGTCGAAAGGGAAAGAATCTCATGCTCCGGAGATCCTTCGCAAGACCATTCTTATAAAGGACAATGTTTCGCACCTTTTCGGCAAGAAATCTTTGTCCATTTTTTTTCATGACGTCACAATTTAGCACCACAATAGGTACACGGATCTCGACCGCCAAGGCCGAACATCTGAACAGTGTTAGCATTCCCAAGAATCGCCACCGTCCTCTCAACCGCAGCATATGTTGTCGCCACAGGTGCTGATGGGAGTGCATTAAGATCAGGACCCTGAATATCACACGAATTGTTCATTTCTTCTTCGTGACTATCCGACTCATTATCTTCGCAATTGTTCACTGAATTTCGATTTCTTATGGACGGATTTTGCGATTGCCTCGCTCGAGATGACACACTTCGCGACTGCCTTGCCCGGGAAGAACAACTCCGCGATTCTCTCGCAGGAGAAGATGCTCTCCTCGATTGCGCAGAGGTGTTCGCTCGAATTTCTTGAATGATATTCACAGCAAGCAAACTTCGCCGCACACCCCGTACAAAAGTTGTATGAGCACGCACATCTTCTTTCCGCCTATGATTCTTAAGCGCAATTCTCAATGCACGCATACGTTTAACATGAAAGTTCAGTTGTCTTCCCTGACTTTTCCTTCGTTTTGAAATTAAACGCGACGTAGAACACGGTTTATTCACGTTCAATCCATCGACTTGTTGCATTCCTTCACCAACCTCTACCGTACTTTCACCAACTATTGCACTTGCATCATAGCCCGACGACACATGATGACGCATCGGCGACAATGATCCAAGTTCCAAACGACGCACTACCTTATTCGCACAGAGCTGTCGAATCAATAACATACGGTGTCGTCGGTTGCGCCTCGAACGAATCGCTTTCCGCAATAATAATCTTCTTCATCGATTATGAAATCCAAGAAACTTTCTAATGAATGTGTTCGGCGAATTCGGCGGGATGGTAGCAACAGAAGGTGCATTTGCATGAACATCCCTCAAAGGAGGACAAACATTACTCTCCTCAAATGCTTGCAGGACAGCGACAGTAAATGTGGACGATGAACAATTATGAACATGTGCAGAGTGCGAGGGAAAAGTATCCAATAAAATGGATCTTTCAGCAATCGAAACGGAATCTGCATTTATTGCAACATCCGTACAAATTCCAAGTGGACATTCACTTTGCAAGGTCGTAGAGAGATTTACAGGACAACCAATGCGATTCGTACTAATATTATTATCTCGTTGACTCATTCTGTAGAAAAACACGGGGCTCGTGAAATCATTCATAGACGGGATTGATTGTCGAAAAGATAGAGACCTATTGCTACGTTGTTCTTCATCAGAACAATCAATACTATAATCTTGACTTACCACCGGTTGTTTATCTCTCTTGCGAGCAGTCGTCTCACCTACGGCACCTACGGCCTGTAATAAAGACTTTCGGGTTCGACGACTTTGGGAAGGTGGTCGTTCTCGTTTGCGGTGTTCGTGTTGTGATGGCATCGCCGTGTCACTCGTAGAGCGACAGGGAGTAATATCCGAAGGTATACGCTCCCAATCCGTGGTTGGATGACGAAGAAGGGCCCTCAAACAAAGACAAACCGACTTCACCTGAGACAGTGGAAGGACACCGAGTACATTCTGATATCATCGGCGAGGACAGCAAAGGATCATTAAAAACTCTTTCAAAAGGGCGATGGCGTTTGCGACGTTTCCACAGAACATGCAAGGACCTATCCGCAGGTAAAGAGCAGGTTGGAATGACAGACAAATCATTGTTGGTTGAAGTGTTACATGCGTCTCGGTCCTCTGCCAAATTAACGGGCACGTACATACGTATTTGCACAGGCGCACATCATGATGGATAAGAGGAATGAGATGCATAAAAAAAACGGGGGGAAAAGAACAAACCTCAAAACATCCATATATATATATATGTAATTATATGAAGAAGAGGAATATAGTATCAAGTAAAAAAGGGAAAAAAAAAGAAAAATAAGTAAGACGCAGTGCAGAAAAAAAAAAACGCAGCAACAATGCGAAGCATTGACGGAAAAAAAAAAAAAAAAAAAAGTCAGTTCGTTTGTTTGTTTTTTTCACCGTGTCTATCAAGGTTAATCAATGTTAATTCACATCAGAATTTATTCGTGCGTGCAAATATAGATGGACAGGTCCAGTTTTATGTTGTTGCAAATGTTTGATCGGAACCGAAACTTATTTGAACTCCTATTGAGGTTAAGTAACACGCCTCCTATTTTGTTTGTATGCCTCATTCGTTTCTTAGGTTTGATTTATGATCCTATACGCCCCTTAGTCTTTTCAGGGCCCCATGCGATAGAGTCATACATACCTCGTTTATCCGCGTTTGCCCTTTGTCATTCTCTGGCAGGGCTCACTTTCCTGTTTGGATAAATTTGTCACTGGGATCGGAACTTCTTTTGGCTCCAATCCACCATAATCGAGGCGGCTCCTACTGAAGGCCAGCCTTAGGTATCCTAAGTCAGTCATCCGTCCATAAAAGATTTGAAAAAGGTAACATGTCTTCGCCGACCTTTCCGAGCCGCGATCGCTAGGAAGTAGTCCGTAGCACCCTTTCTCCTCGTCTGAGCACCAGGCCCAGATCTCAGAAGTAGGCGTTGGCTCCACCGCACCAACATTGCACCACCCCCATAAATGGGTCTATGCGGCATACCGCACCTCCCCCCAGCCAGCCTCGAAGGTCGTGGATCCAGGAAGAGCCATTCCTAGCGATCGAGGTCGGACAAATCGTTGAAGGCCTCACCTTTCTTCTCCTCTTTTGCTTGGGCGACTTTGACGAGATAGCAGCAAAAGGGGTAGAGAACGGGATTTTTTTGAACGGGTGTAGGCGAGAGGAGGTCATTCGGGATAGCACGGGTGCCTTGGGAAAAAGGTTACGCTTATTGCCAGTTTGATTCCTTCTTATCGGATTGGTTCCTTCTCGAATATTCATTCAAAACACATAGTGTGACGCCCCCTCCCAATAACATTTAATTTGTTTCACATAAGCGCGTGAGTATTTTGAGCACCCCATGTAGATGAATCATACGTACCTTGATTATTCTCGAGCATGTTTTGCTTTTCTTCAATACCGTTTACTGGAAGACGGCCTAAGTTTATTGTTGTTTGTTAATTTACCATCGAGACTGTTCCTTTCTAATCACTTATAAAATTAACATTTTAACGTCACAAAACATTTATGACCGCATCTTTTTTTTTTTACTTCTTAGTCATCTCAATCGATTTTTAACATTATCTCATGAATATATTTCGAGGCATACTTACCTGTTTATCTTTCAAGAATAAGCAGAACAATATAGGAACGAACACAAAAAAATGAAAAATAATAAAAAACAAAATTTAACAAATGTTAGCAACCAAGGATTAACATCATCTCCACAACCATGAATACGTA
>BFEA01000433.1:606983-619412 GCA_003427395.1 Chara braunii
AGAGAGAGAGAGAGAGAGAGAGAGAGAGAGAGAGAGAGAGAGAGAGAGAGAGAGAGAGAGAACACAAATGCATACCTATTGCTCCAGAGCATGCCAAAAGTCAGAGGACACAATACAGTGAACATACAACCCGACTGTTGTTTCTGTTTCATATTGCTTTTCATTCTCTCTGTTTCTTGTCCTGCCAGGTCAAACTCCTACTATGCTCACAGGTATCACACTACACAACTATACATGCTGATTGAAATACCCACACCCCAAACTTCATTCAAACATACATTGTCAATTTGTCATTGTTGACTAGTCCTGTTCCACCAATCCTGGGTCCACCCTTTCAAAGAACAGTTATGATTAAAATCCATCTTTTAAAATTTCATTATATTACAAATTTACAATCTTTGCTGAAGCTGCAGCATCGAAAGCACGCTTTGCTTACTTTGCTCTGGAGAGTCGGAAGGATACGTATATGATAGAAAGGATCTAAAAAATCCCGATTCAAATTTCAAACATGAATCACCGGCGGTGTTGCGGAGAGGAAAGCCACATCACCCAATGCATGCCCATGTGGTCCCCGGGATATACAATTTATCACAAACCCCACCCATCCCAATGGCAAGAAAACCGGCCAATTGCCGATCAGACTCGAGCCGCTGAGGCATAATGTGACGATGTGTGAACACAGCGCATTCGGTACCGGCTAGCTCAATAGAGACACCTAACCACCCGGCACACACACACACACACACACACACACACACACACACACACACACACACACACACACACAAAGAAAACAGCCACAACATTCAGCTTTCTACCGTTCAGTCACTGTCAGAGGGGTGTCTGTCCCATGATCCATGCAGCGACATCCCCTGGCATACTCCATCCATCCATTTCCAATTTTTACTTTTCCTCAATTCTTTTCCTCCATGCATCTGTTCCATGTCCTTCTGTCCATCCCTCCCACTCATTCATCTGTCCTTCCTATCTATGTCTGCTCGCTTGCTTCTCTTTTTTTTTCCTTTTCATAATAGGGTCAAACAAGGGAGTTGGGGTCCCGGACGGTATGGGTGACATAAGCAGCTCCATGTGAGAACTGAGCCCCGGGGGACCGGGGGTAGAAGATGATTGACTGCAGTGCTTAGGTAATGACAAACACTCAGGCGAGGATCTGAGACATGCTACATTGGATTGTACATGGACGCTGGACTCGGTTTCCAGCAGATGATGCTGTSCACAAATAGATGGTRRGATRTAMGGTAGGACACAATACTACAAAGCAGCATACTWCTCGGGACAGGAGTCTGTCCTGGAGGTRCAACCACAGYCAAGATAGGCACACTTACAGCAAACTCTTATAAAGGTCTCAGCTGATGTTATATTTGTATAGGGACGCTGGACCCGTTTTCCAGCAGGTGACGCCCCCCACCAATAGATGGGGCCTCCCGAGACAAAAAAAAAAGAAAAAGAAAAAAAAAAAAAAGTTCCAATTGCTGCTTACTTGCTTCTCTCTCTTTTTTTTTTTTTTAAATAAAAAACCTCCAATGGCTGCTCGCTTGCTTCTCTGTCAGTCTGTCAGTTCCACGATCCCACATGTCTCATTCATTGTTTTTTTGTTTGTTTGTTTGTTTGTTTGTTTTTGTTTTACAAAACCCTTCCAGCGTCACTAGGCAAGGTGATAAGAGCATCCTCCCCTAGTGCGTGGCCCGGTTGCTCCAATCTATTGGTGGGAGGCTCACCTGCTGGAAAACGGGTCAAGCGTCCCACTTGAACATTTTATAAGTTGCAAATGATAAGATGGTAACTGGCTGACTCCCCCAATGAAACTGGGGGATTAACTGAGCAGCTATGCCTTTTAACAGAATGAAAATGTTGCCTCTTCAGACTATCCTAAGTCCGCCAGATAAGTTTTCGGTGACGAAGACTCGAATGTTTTTTTATCTGTTTGTAGGCCAGTAGACCCGTCTTGCGAGCCCCGGTATCCTGCGTCGGTGCAGTAAAAACTGCTCAGCCTGCGCATTGGTGTCCTTAGCGGCAACACAACCATGAGGATTGACATCTGCCTTTCTTGCCCCATCCTCTGCATCAATAAGCACCAACTTGAACAGCAGATGTCACCATCCTCGATAATCTTAAAAAAACTGTATGTATGTATGTGTTCCCTGCCTAATTCTCCAGCGCTTAGAGATAGAATTATCACTGTGATAACCATCTGAGCAACTATCAGATCAGGTGCGGCTCCCCACCAATAGACTGGAGCATCCAGGATGACCGCTTACTAGGGGGGGTGCTCATATCACCTTGCTGTATGTATGTGTTCCCTGCGTAATTCTCCAGTGCTTAGAGATAGAATTATCACTGTGATAACCGTCTGAGCAACTATCAGAGCAGGTGGGCTCCCCGCCAATAGACTGAGCATCCAGGATGACCGCTTACTAGGGGGGATGCTCGTATCACCCTCCCTAGCGCCAAGACTGGTTTTCCACAAATGGGGTAACTTCAGTAGAGTCACAAAAACGAGTTATAATTGCAGTACGGGACAAGATGCGGTTTGCAATTGCACTTTGGGCACCCTACCTGGCCAGAAAGCTGGGTTGCATACATTGCTCAGACTGCAATTTGAAACTGTATCTTGGCCCATAGTGCAATTATAACTCATTTTGTGACTCCCGCGTAGTTTCCCCCCCCAAAAAAAGATGCGAAGATTTGGCTCCTCGGCAGGCCTAAGGGCCCCATTTGCACATGTGCCGCCCTAACTGAAGGCGGGCCTGAGGAAAATCACGAGAGACCCAAATGCTGTCAATTTCACATTTGGGGTTCAGGCAGTTGCGTCTCGTTAATTGGTTAAAGGAACCCAGGCCACGGCCAGCCACACTTTGTTTCGGCCTTCTAGGCCTTTCCTCAAAGCAAGCCCTGGGCCGCATCTGCAGCAGTATACACGACAGACAGTTGGGAGGCGTAACCAAACTGGGCCCAAGGCAGTAGCAGCAGAGGCCCAGCTACCTGGGGCCTACCACAGGCTTCTGGGCACAGGCCCAGCCCAGCCAGGCAGCTCACAGGCGCATTGTCGGGCGCGGCAGTCCCATACCCAGATGCACAGTATTTTCAGTGTCGGACCTCATGGTCGTATCACGCAGGAGTTTTATAAAAGTTTCAGCCAAAGACCAACTCCGACCGTGCGCACCAGCTAAACCTCTCGCGCCCCCCTGCGACAGGACAGAGATTCCGCGAGGTACAACTCACCTCCACCTGCGGGAGTTGTCACCATCCCTTAGGTGGGTGTATCCCTGTTGAGCTACTGACCTACATGCGAAGACTTTTACTTGCAATCGCAAAGGTAAGTCAGCCAAGGGCGTTTGCTCGATCGCCGTAGCACAGGCATACGCGCGGTTGAACGCCTAAGACTGACCCGTACACGCGTCGGGCATCGGGGCGTTGATCTCTCGAACCAACTCAAAATTCAGGTCGACTCGACCGACGGATATTCGCGCATACTATGCTTTGACTATAATTAGTTTCAATAGGTATGACTTACAACCTAGCCCCTTTTCGGAACACAATCCCTTCAGTACTTGAATTATCATAGGTCGCTCGTACGACATATATCAATCCTACGTAGTGATTACGTCCTTTCAGTATATTTCTTTATGAAAAAAAAAAAAAAAAAACCTTTGCCATATCACACATACATATGAAATGAAATAAGATTGAGTAGATAGGCAAGGATATGTCACGTACACATAACACATTCATATAAACAGTTTGGATTCATCATAGAAAATAGAAGTCGTTGACCTTTCAGATATATATACATGAAATGAACATGAAATGAATAAGGCTTTTAGCCTTATCAGTAATCCTAATTTGCTTAACAATCAGGGAAAGACGCAAGGTTGGACACTCAAACCAGATGTATAAATTCACACGTTGATGAAATGTTTGGATCAAGGCCCAAGATAGTGTAAGTTTCTCAAAATAGGTTGCAGTGAATAGCATGTGGCTGGTCGTTTTACTGACCTGCAGACAAAGTCGATCTTATTTACACAATCCTAACAGAGTCAACCTTTTATTCACTTTCACCCACATTACACTTACGCTTACAACCTTTCCCCTAGACATCCCCTTTTTCAACTTAGTCATTCTCATCTAACTTTAGTCATTCAGCCTCATCTAAGCTCATGCGGGTATGTCATACGAAACTTGTGCCCCACATCTGAAAAGCCTTTCGTCTGATCTCCGAACTGTGTTAGTTTAAGACTTTGAAAAGATGCAAACTTTCGTCAACTGTAAGGCAAAAGTTAGTTGATGTTGTCCACTTTCACAGTACTTTAACCAATAGCACGCACAATCCTTCAATCCACTGTGAAACCCGTTTTATCAATGTCAGGTGGTCTATTAAGCAAGGCAAGACTTCACGGAGTCGATTCCCTTGCGGTCACATTCCCACAAAAAAAACGCTCACATAGCGAGACAGTTACACAAAACTTCTCGTTCTCGCTATGTTCTTCAGCAACAATTAGTTATACACAGTCCCTTTCTGTCAGATCATGGTAGATGAACTGCGCACCGCATTGTCTCACTCGATCGGTTGCGCACAGTGTCCGCTCACTTGATTGGTTGTGTACTGCACCGCGCTCACCCCAATTGGTCGCGGACAACATCGCTTATCCATGACACATAGGATTTCAGCCAACTCACCGTTATAATAGGTGATAAAGGGGAAAAAATATATATATATGGAAGACAGATATGCAAGGAATATGAGCGGGAATGATATATTGAAAGTTAAGCTGCGAAATCACACATGTGTCAAAGCAGTCACGTACAAGCAGAGAGCACAAAATACACCGAGATTCCATCCAAATAAGAGCAATACAATAAGCTTTTGTGCCAATGTTCAAGTCCCCAGGCCACACCAATACAGTATCCAGCGTAGCCCGTTTCTATTTGGCGCCCCGCGCCTAGCCTACACTACTCGCCTAACCTTCTCCAGTCGCATTCATGCAACAGGCTCACTTGGACCTTGAAGACAAATGTGCATGGCATCAACACCATAGCTGACCTCTCACAAACACCAGGTACGTATCTCTCTCTTCTTTTTTTCTTATTCTCTCTTCCTCTGTCCCTCTCTCGCTTTCTATGTATGCGTCTCTCCTTATTTGTCATTGTGTGACGGTGTGTCCCGGTGTGTCTATGTGTATCAATATATTTTATTGTGTATTTGGCATTGTGCCCTGTCACTGTGCACTATGTGACTGTGTATGTGTCGTTGTGCACTGCGTGACTGTATACGTGTCACTATGCACTGTGTGACTGTGTATGTGTCAATGTGCACTATGTGTCTTTCATCGTGTCTGCGTCACGGTGACTGTATGACTGTGTATCCACGTGCGTGTGTATCCCTATGCACTGTGTGCCTGTGACTGTGTGTGTTTCACTCAGTATGTGTGTATTTCATTGCGCATGCATGTGTGTCACAGTATCTGTGTGTGTAACTGTGTTTGTGTGTGCGACTGTCTCTGTCACACTGTCTGTATGTGACACGGTGCATGTCGCATACTGTGATGGTGCAGACCAGAACAAGAACCGGCCTCTTTCACATAGTACAGGATAGCGCAGCGGAAGACTAAAATACGAATGATCAGACCAATCAATGTTGTAATGTAGACCAAGCATCAGAGGGGGAAGATGAGAATGTAGTCAATGCCAAGTCTTCAATATAGGCCTAAATGATCCCTTGTCCCAATGTTGAGTCTGAATCTGAATGTCGTCAAATCCTAAAGTCACAAATCTCTCTCTCTCTCTCACGTAGCCTGTAGACGCTGAGAGGTCAGGCAACGAGAGGATGAGGGAGAGATGGTGGACTTAGAGGAGGAAGAAGAAGAACGCTCTCTCTTTCTTGGCTCAATACTAACCTTTGAAGATGGCGCCTTGTTGCAGGGACATCGAAGATGAAGATGAAGCTACGGTGCCACAGGTAAGTCTCCCTGACCTCCGCCCCTTCTCTCTACTTGGCGCTCAGTGCCCATCCTACTTCCTATACGGTTACTACATGCCTACTAATTGACAATGCAATTGTTGACCTCAACAGCCAACGAAGTACTTGAAGATGTCGACCAATGCAAGCCATCTCCAATACCAAGTATATGCCCTCACAACATCATCATCTTTCTCTCTTTCCTTTCCCTCTTCCTCTCACTCTTCCATCTCCCTCTACCCTGTGCATCTCCCTCGTTATCAGTCCTCACCCTTGTTGCGCCTGTCATCACGTCCGTGCGCTCACTTCACATCTCCTTTCCTCGCACGCTTATTTCTTCCCGCTCTTCATTCCTCTTTCATCCTCACCCTCTCTCTTTTCCGTTACTACACAGACCGTTCGAGAATTAAGATGATTAATAGTAATAATAATAAAGTTAAAACAGAGGAATGATTAAAGCACAAAAAAAAAAAAAACCGTATACTAACCCTTTGTGAGGCTAGGCACATTCATGAAAAGAGGAAGCAATGACGAGAGCGGACCGGGGCCCGTAGTAGGTTGTTTTCATCGAAGTTTCGCTGACACATTAGGAAGCTGAATTCTCTCCTTCTGTAATTTTCTATCCGCAGGTACGTCGAGGTAAGTTATTATTTCCTTGTGTGTCGACCCTCTTTCCTTCTTCTTCCGCTCCTCCTTCTTCCTCATCTAATCGGAGTGCATGTTTATTTGAGGTAATTTTATAATGATCAGGGTTACCAGCCCGTACGTACGGAGGCCCCCGGGCGGACCTCCGTACGTTCGGGCGTTCGGGGTCCCGTACAGGGCCCAAACCCGACGGCGTTCGGCCCCTGCCAAAAATTATTTCGGGGCCAAATTTTTTTTTTTTTTTTCTGACTTTTGTTTTACGAGTTCCCGATGACGTCAGATACATGCCTATAAATTTTCAATTCATTTGGCTTAGCCAAATAAGAATTAAAAATCGCCAAAGATGGCGGTGTAAAAACGTGCTCGCCCACGTTTTTTTCCACTTTTTACTTTTTGTTTTCAGTTTAGTTCGGGGTCTAAACAATTTTATTATTTTTTGATACTTTTTAAGTGGGTTTTGTGTTATGTGAATTACACATTTGTAAATTTTCAGGTCATTTAGCTATGCCAAAAAAAAATGAAAAATCGCCAAAGATGGCGGTGTCGAAAACATGCTCGTGCACTCACTAAATTTAATTCTGTTTTAATTTTTATTTATTTTTATTATTAGTATTTGTTCTGTGTATTTTATTTTTATTTTAAATTTGGTAAGGAATTCGAACGTCATGCTCAGGCAAATCTTGTTTAATTTATTTTTCTCCGTAACATATCGTTTTTTCAGATTTTTTTGATGATTTTTTTTTTTTTTTTTTTTTTTTTGGTCCGCGTTCGGCTCGAACGGTCGAACGCATCCCCAAGGGGTCCCATACGTTCGGGCATTCGGGTTCGGGCGTTCGGCCCGTCCCGAACGCCGGTTACCCTGATAATAATAATACCTCAAATTTGGTATAATAATAATAATAATATACCAACAATATAACAACAATAATGATAATAAAACTCCGATCATTATTATTAATGTAAACAAATCAGCATTCCAGTTCGAAGTAATCGCGATGGAGGGGGGCGCATTCTGTTCGCGGGTCGGAGACCAGTGCTGCCTGCCAGGTAACTTCTCTCTTTCTCTCTCTCACACACACATACTCATACGCGCACACCTGAGCAAACAAGTGAAGGAGTGTACATTTCCATACTGTAGCCACAAATTCCTCCGGTTTTGCTAATCCTATCGATGAAAGCAATGTGAGTCAGCCACATGACACACACACACTCACACACTCACTCACACACGCACACATTGGTGCATATTTCCATATTCTAGGGGTAGACTCATTTGATTTTGTTCATCCTATCGATGGGAGCACCGGGGAGTGAACCGTGCAATCAGAGACTTACTTATTCTCACTTTCTCTTCGTCGTCGTCAACGCAAGCCAGCGTAGCCTTCAATCGATCACTGTCAACCCAACACGGTGCAGCGTACCAAGACCACAACAGGCGGAGCACGACCGACACAAGCGCGCCTTCCAACGAGCCAGGCGAACTCGACAACGACAGGTAGGTAGCCCTTTCTCCTTGTCTCTCTCCTTCTTCGTCTTCTTCTTCTTCTTCTTCTTCTTCTTTTTCCTCTTCTTCTTCTTCTTCTTTTTCTTCTTCTTTTTCTTCTTTTTATTCTTCTTCTTCTTCTTCTTCTTCTTCTTCTTCTCCTTCTTCTTCTTCTTCTTCTTCTTCTTCTTCTTCTTCCTCTTCCTCTCCTTCTTCTTCTTCTTCTACTCTATCTCCCCGTGCAACTCATGCGCAGTCATTCCCCTTTTCTCGCTTGCGTGCGCTACCCCCGCACATGCTCATTCTCGCTATCCCCCGCGCGTTCCACCTTCTCTCCCTCCCCGCATCTGTACTCGCATTTCCTTCTCCTCACAAACGCTTCTCTCCTTTGTCCTTACTTTTCCACTTCGTGCGCCGTGTTCGCCCCATAGTCGTCTCTCTTCGTCCCACTCGAAGTCGTCTCCACCTCGACTCCGTGGTTGAGAACTCCCTCTCGCTCACGGTACCATCCCTTCACACATGCGTTCCTCACTTCCAATTCCCTCTCGCGCCTCTCCTTAACTTTCCATGCCCTAGTACGCAAGGCCAAATCCCTCGTGCCACATTCGAAGCGGACTAAAGTTTTGTTGGAATGAATCTGCCTCGGATTTTGCGGCAGATTCATCGAAGTAAACTATTGGCCATAGATACAGGACTGGTGAGGAAGAACGGAAATAAGAAAAGATAAAATAAAAAATAGGAAAAATGAGAAATAAAAAAATTAAAAATTAGGAAAAGAAAAAAAGAAAAGAAAAGAAAACTAAGAAAATCTAACGGTTAATTACCCTAACTTGCCACGTGTCGAACCCTGTTTCAACGGGGCAGACTATAATTAACTCTGATAATGAGGTCGTGGGTTCGAGCCCCGCCTGCCAGGAACAGGGACGAAATCATATGGGGCTCCTTGTCAAAAAGGAGCTAGCGCGCAGGCAAGTGGACTCGATCCTCGAGTTTGTTACTCGTCAATCCAAACCGAAACCTACCCGGCTAGCTCCTGCTTTGAGTAAGGCAGGAGCAGTCCCGATGTAAGTAGAGGAATGGGCTCGCTTCGCCTAGCGGCCCCAACTCAATTTTAAGTCTGTGTGTGTGTGCGTTTGCTGGTTTGCGTGTCTATCTGAGTGCTTGTCGGCTTGAGTGAGTGTGTGCCCCACAAGGGCACTTAGCTGACTGGAAGGTCTGAAGGCCGGTACTTAGCGATGGTCGCAACATGGACGGTCGCGGCGGGGAAAACACTCAAGTGGCGGTCTACTGGTATCACCCAAGTAGTGGTAAATGTGTAGGGAACCGGCCGCCAAGCGGATGGAGACAAAAGTTAGCATCTTTAGAGGCCCGGTAGCGGTAGGTAGGCGGGTATCAGTCCAAGTAGCCCGAGTCTAGGGCCTGTGCAAACGATATCAGAGCTTGCAAGATGTTTTCCTCCAAAAGAGAGAGGGTACTGGTCACTCGGGAGGCGAGCGACCAGAAAGTCACTGCCCAAGAGGCAAATGCTTTGCCATAAGTGGGAAGTCACACGAGACCCTCAACCCTACTTGCGGTATGCCACTTGAGCAATCATTTAGCATTTCAGGGCTCTACCTCAAACCTGACAATTGCACACCTTTAATTGTCCCGACCGTATGGTCGGGGCGTGTATTAATTTATCCTGACTAACGTACCGATGATTAAGTCTCAGTGCGTGTCGTAAACCTACCCGACACAACACTAACCCAATCGACTCCTCGACCTTTCTGTTCGAGGGTATTACTACCGATTCTGACCATCAGAGCTCGCGTCATAACAATGCACGGGCATACGAAACGAAAATTTCTCACTGATTTGCCCCGACCCCAATGGTCGGGAAATCATTTCAACGTGTCGTGCAAAAAACGCACGTGCCTTGAATTTTCGGACCGGCCCTGTCTTAGTAGCCGATGTCGTCGCTGTGTCGACTGCAAAAGTATGTCCAAATACCCTTGTAAGGGTATTTGGTCCGACAGTGTTCCCAGATTTCATTAAGCGACGTCCCCGTCGCTAGGGACGTTTATCATAATCATTCATACAATTTTCCCTTAGATCGTTTTTTATTATCAAATCAACTGATAAAAATATGACATGATTAATAACACGAATTAAGAGATGATACAATACAAAACAATACATGTACCTTTCTTTCTCTTTGAAAGAGAAGGTGAACCCTTTTTCCAAAATAAGGCGCATCTTTGATAAGTGGATAGCCAAATCCGAGTCTCTGGATTGAGATGTGGTCAGATTCGCGTTGCTTTCCTTGATATATCCTGCCGTTGTCGGGATTCTAACCTGGATCTCTCACATACTGAAACTCCCAACCCAAACTAAATGAACCAATGGTGGGGATACTGGATCTGTACTACAACGGTGAAAATTATCAAGAGAGACAGTGATTATTTTTTCTGCACCCTTAAACTTTCTTTCCAGACCCTCGTTGGTTGTCTGTAGAGTCAGAGAATCTAACCCTTTGGACGCGGATCTCAACCGACACCATATTACCGTCTCACCCAAAGTCTAATGCAAGGGGATCGGCGGTCTTGGTCTAAACCCACCACAGTCCGGTTGATCAGGKCAGATTTGCGTCCCACCGTGTTGTTATATTAACAAGGGTCCCCGTATTGGTTGCGCAATGACGGGTAAGTCCTATCATTAAAAATTTCACATATTTCAAAACACTACATCCGACCTCTCTGATAACCACCTGAGTTGATTCCTTCACTAGGGTGGCCACCCTTCAGGTCTCATTCGATGTCAAACCAGAAGGTCCCCTGCCTGATTATACTTGGTCAGCAGCCCACGCTGGGAGTTACGTCCCAACGATGTCAATTTTTCATGATAGGCTGGGTAATATCAGATCCTCCGATTGACCTCCTAATGTGGATGAACGATGTTCAATTCAATATATACCAAAACAAATCATCATCAAAATATTTAATCCTTGTCAGATTGCTACTTCATGGATGAACGATGTTCATTTCAAAACCATAAAAATAAAATTTTCATCGTCAGGTTGCCACTTAGTGGATGAATAAGGATCATCAATAGGTTGCCGTTTAGGGGTCGTGTCTTCCAAGTCTCAATCACAAATCCGTCATACACACGTCTCGGGGATCTTTCAGAATATATAGAATTGTTTCATATCCCAAATGAAAATATATGCTTTCACGTTACCATCGATGCAAAAATATCTTTCAAAACATCAACATTTCCGAATGAGTTCCTCCCTTGGATCTCACAGACTTATCTCAAACTAGCCCCATAGAGGAATGAGCGGTGCCTTTTCAAGACATATCTCTGATGTCTTTTCTGAGCAGGACACTTATCGTACCTGCCCAATATTAATGATTTGAGGGTCCAAAATTATTCCAAAAACTCAATTTAGGTTGCCGTCATACTGACACCTGAGGTTTCGCCTTCCATAATACATTGCATGAATGTTCGCATAATCCTCAGATCTGAGTATTAAGCTGAAGTTGGTCAAAATGATTAAACCCTTTCGATGACAATCATAAAAATCGAACCACACTCCGTCATCCAGATTGATATATCAAATGAAGAAACATGTCATAACAACTCGTTACTATATGCAGAGTTTTCCCCCTGTTTTTACGAAACTTTACAGTACTAGTGTAAATGACATTCTTCTGCCATAAATAAGAAATATAACTCAAGATAGTACAAGAAATGTTCGAAACCGTAAGAAAAATCTCTATACCTTATAAAAACTACAAAGGGTCCAGCATAACGGCAGTCATTGGGCCCAATGGAAACTGCACGAGGAAAATAATACGAGGCGGTCCTGCAGCGCAACGACGTTCGTTGAAGGAGGATAGGCCGGATCCCGCGACGCGTGATGCATTGTCGCGTTTTCGGAAACCGCATGGGAACCACACGAGAAGGCGGTCCCACGGTGTAGGCACATTCGGCGAAGGAGGAAAGACGGGGTCCCGCGACGCGTTCGAAGGAGGAAAGGAGGGGTCTCGCGGCGCGTGCCCCTCGTTAAGGCTCTTATCGCGCGGTTCGTTTGGGATCGAGGTGCGCGACACGACCATTTAGCTGCGGGAGGCGATGTGCCTGGTGCAAGTCGTGTCCAGAGAGAGAGAGAGAGAGAGAGAGAGAGAGAGAGAGAGAGAGAGAGAGAGAGATGTTGGGGACGCGGAGAGAGAGAGAGAGAGAGAGAGAGAGAGAGAGAGAGAGAGAGAGAGAGGGAGAGAGAGAGAGAGAGAAGTCCGTGGATATAGAAACCGGTGCGCAATCTGTACACAGAGAGAAAGAGAGA
>BFEA01000433.1:621194-646684 GCA_003427395.1 Chara braunii
AGAGAGAGAGAGAGAGAGAGAGAGAGAGAGAGAGAGAGAGAGAGAGAGAGAGAGAGACATGAAACAATAATAAAACGCCATCAGCGAGAATTGTTGTGCGCCACAGCGTAGCCGTGGCGGCGTAGCTGTGGCGGGGTCCACTTGTAAATAATAATAATCACGATATTAAAACATCCAGTCATAATTCAAACAAATATCAACTGGTAACCTCATTAACAATGAGAACAATTGTCACATTTTTTTGAGACTTCACAAGAACAACTCACAGTGATGTTACAATGGTGGTGTAATCCAATCAAAGGATAACATCTCGGATCCCAAGCCCCGCTTCTAGGACTAAGCCTCACCACATTTCCCTCCGATTTCAGTGTTTGTACCTGGTTGACTTCATCGAGCAGAGTCAGACGACCCCATTCACAGTCGTCTAAGGGCTGGTTGGTAAGACCATACCTTTTCAGAGTGTGATGGACCCACCTAGCATGAGCTCCGCTCTGGCTTCCACTCCAAGCGTGCTCAGGCTAAGTAGTAGTCGTCTTACTCACTGTCAGAGTCCAAACAAGACCTTGAACACCTTCCTCCCTTTCGACAATAGTGTAGTCATCTCTCCTATACAAGGAAAATGACAAGACCCCACTGTGGACCAGGAACATTGTTTCTGTGTGAGTCTCACTACCGCCTACATGACTTAACTATACTCTCTTCAAGTTTTTTAGGCAAAAGTATCAATCAACGTTGCAATTCCTCAACTTACGGGTTCTGTATGTTGAACTCCTTTGAGAGAATTTCTTCTCTTTAGAGGTTGGTCATTCCATTCACCTTCAGTCCCATGCCGAACTTGGATTTCACACAACTTTTTTATCCTTATCGAAGAAAGCAATTCATAAGCATATATAGGCAGACACAAACGGTCACCAAGCCATCAATAAATATATACATAACAATTCAAACTTCATTCAACCAAGAACAAAACATACAATGATACGTCACTTGAAACATATATCATTCATTCCCATATGAATTCCTTCATACTCAGTCATACACATTTACCATAGTGAAAATAAGTAGTTTGTCATTCTTTATATAATACTGTAATTCGAGGAGTTCGATAACCCTAAAGTGGACACTCTCATACTTTAATTATACAGAGAATAACTTTGAAAGAGATAGTTATTTAGATATAGTTTTCAAAATCAGATAAATACAATCAGAATCTTTATGCAATGACTCCTAAAGTTACATCATTATCATATCCTATCACATATAACCTCAAACAGGTACCTATTTTTCACGTAGATGACCTAATATTACGTTTACTATACTATTTGTCCGTAATGATTAGTCAGTCACTAAGTGGTTGATGAAGTAATTTATATCTCATATTTCTTCTTAAGGTTAAATTATACTTGCAATAAGGCACCTCACCAATCAGATTCTATACCATATTAGCATAATATTCTAATCAGATTTTTAGTAAATAGTCGGCTCCTAACTGTCACAACAACTAAGCATAGTATAACTCTCTTTATTCTATTTATTTATTCACAATATGACTATAACCAGGTTTCTAAGGCTACAACGTCATATATACCTCAAGCTTGCCCTCTTGAAATATATACTAAATGTCGAGACCCCTTTGTACTTTGATAGACCAAGATATACAATCGTCCATGACCACTCTAATGCACCTATCATACAGAAACACATGACTTTTTATCATTATCATACTATAGTAAGTAGAGTATTTGAGGGGACAATAATCTCATACAAATAATGATGGATTCATATGTTATACGATACAACCTTGATAGTTAGACAACTGTCGAGACCGAGCCTAGCATCAGGACCTATATCATATATCTCCGAGAATTTCGTGATCTGGTTAGACTATGTAAGCAATGAATAAGGTTAATTTACTTTACAATCTTGTACTCAGATTATATGAGAAAAGTCATCACAAACGCACATAGTCTTTAAGTAGGTAGCCTAACAGTTATGCATTTTTCCAGGGGCTTAAAATGCCTATTTGTCATCCACGCACGTTATTCAACTTCAAAAGGGAACTAACATTACACATTACCTTTCTTTCCTTACTTTAGTGAGAATTTTCCTCGTCATTCAGAATAAGTACTACAATGATGAGATATAGAGGAGTCTGGTATGAAGAACCTTCCCTAAGTTAATCTGATTTAATCATTTTTAGATTGTCGACAATAGTCTGGATTAGAGATTGAAGTCTTATTAGAACAAGCACTCAAATCTTGTTAGTTCAACTCTCGAATCCTACTATGGTTGCCTCTTACACAATTTCCTTATATGGTGGGATAGGAAATAAAACTCTGCCTAGGCAACGAGAGTGCCTTAAGCGGTACGACAAATGAGAATGCCTTAGGCGGTACGACAAATGAATCGTTATATGTAGGCATATGACCATATGATTAAAGAAATAACGATGAGAGTCATGTTAGAATGAAACTATGTACGGGTGAGATAGTAAGGGATTACCTGATGCAGATTTCGTATAAAATAATCATATAAAATAATCATATAAGATAATCATATAACATAGGTTACCTGATCGGACGTCCGGGGTCCCCCTGACCGTCCGGGGTTGTCCGCTTGGACAACCAGTTGGACATCCTCCCTTGGCAGACTGTCCGAGCCCGAATGGTTAAAAAAAAAAAAAAAAAAAAAAAAAAAAAGTCCTCAAAAAAATATAAAAAAACTTATGTTATGCAGAAACATAAACTGAACAACTTTTATCTCGGGATCATATCGAAATTTATTGTCAATTTTAAAATAAAAGATCAAATAAAAGGCACCCCCAATTAATTTTATAATTTTTTTCGTGCATTTAATTGTTAAAAATGGAGTTGTCCGGGCCCGGACGTCCGGGACCCCCCTTACTGTCTGGCCAGGACGTCCTGCCGTCGGACAACCGGTGACATAGCATATAACTAAGCTTTTCGTGTTGTACTAGAGAACTAGCTCACATACAAGATTGAGATATGACCCTGATAGTAAAACTATTCGTAACGATCCTGTATAAAGAATCGAGACTTGAAAAGAGTATGCATTAGGACTTGTGAACTTCACATTACACAAGTTATCTCGTTGCCCCTACTATCGACACTAATTAAGGATGTAGGAAGTTCTCTACCTTCTAAGGTGGTATGCAACATACTTGAATAGATAGTTCAGTTGAACAAGAAACGAAAGTCTGATAAACCCTACAACATAGATATGACTAGAAAGATACAGGAAAGGAAAGTCGTTTAAAAGCAAGGTTGATGACGTCAGTCTACACTAGCTAAAGGTAAATAGAATAGTTAGTTACACACCTAACGAGTCGACACACGCGGTTACACGGACGCATGCCTCGAGTATGTAAACTGAAGGAAAAATCCAACATACACAGATACTTCCCTAAAGTCCTTCACTAACCTAACTTATAACTTCTATGTAAAAGTATCACATTCACTAGCTGACATAAACTTCTAACTATCCTATACTTTAGTTCGTTATTCTAAGGACGTTGGTAGGTAGTCGAAATCCCTAACAACATGACCCTTGCAGGTACAATTGATATAATTGCACACCTTTCCAAGTGCATCATCCCCTATTCGACATAATTTCAACCCGCATATCACGGACGATATCTGTTTGATTAAAGATTGTCGTTTTGCCGTGATCATCGTCTTACCATACGCGAGTTCATTCACTCAGGACCTTGGCTGGAAAGCGAGATCCCCGGCAACGGCGCCACCTGTCGCGCGCGGCGGTCCTACACCCAGACGCAACGTATTTTCAGTGTCGGACCTCACGATCCTATAACGCAGGAGTTTTATAAGAGTTTCAGCCAAAGACCAACTTCGACTGTGCTCGCCAGCTATACCTCTCGCGACCTCCTGCGACAGGACAAAGATTCCACGAGGTACAACTTACCTCCACCTGCGGGAGTTGTCACCATCCCTTAGGTGGGTGTATCCCTGCTGAGTTACGGACCCACATGTGAAGGTTTTTACTTGCAATCGCAGAGGTAAGTCAGCCGAGGGCGTTTGCTCGATCGTCGTAGCACAGGCATACGAGCAGTTGAAAGCCTAAGACTAACTCATATACGCGTCAGGCATCGGGGCGCTGATCTTCCGGACCGACTCACAATTCAGGTCGACTCGACCGACGGACGTTCGTGCATACTATGCTTTGACGATAATTAGTTTCAATGTGTATGACTTACAACCTAGTCCCTTTTCGGAACACAATCCCCTCAGTACTTGAATTATCAAGGGTCGCTCGTAGAACATATACCCATCCTACATAGTGATTACATCCTTTCAGTATATTTCTTTATGAAAAAAAAAAAAAAAAAACCTTTGTCATATCACACATACATATGAAATGAAATAAGACTGAGTAGATAGACAAGGATATGTCACGTACACGTAACACATTCACATAAACAGTCTGGATTCATCATAGAAAACATAGGTCGTAACATGAAATGAACATGAAATGAATAAGGTTTTTAGCCTTATCAGTAATCCTAATCTGCTTAACAATCAAGGAAAGACGCAAGGCTAGGTACTCAAACCAAATGTATAAATTCGCACGTTGATGAAATGTTTGGATCAAGACCCAATATAGTGTAAGTTTCTCAAAATGGGTTGCAGTGAATAGCATGTGGCTGGTCGTTTTACTGACCTGCAGACAAAGTCAATCACATTTACACAATCCTAACAGAGTCAACCTTTTATTCACTTTCACCCACATTACACTTACGCTTACAACCTTTCCCCTAGACATCCCCTTTTTCGACTTAGTCATTCAGCCTCATCTGACTTTAGTGATTCAAGGACCCTTTTTGACCAAATACAAACCCTTTAGACAATGACCCGAAAATCGGAGATGCCTTTCAGTAAAAAGGTCGATGCAAAGTGTGGGTGTCGAGGGTGAGTGAGGGATGAGTTGGCGAACCAGCCTGTTACCATAAGGCAATAACATGTAGTCTTGTATAGACTCATAACGACTCCTCTTGAAAGTTAAGGTGACCTGCAATCACACACAGGTCAACACGGTCTCAACACCACTTTGCTATCGATATGATCCTATCTGAAGTTCAATATATTGAACTTCATTTTAGTCGGGAATAATACTACATCGACATAACTCCCTCTAGGCAGCCTCTCTAACCTCTTATCAGACCAATCTCTAGACATAGTCATCTAAAGGTAGAGAAGTATAAAGCTAACATCACTAATAGTTTATGCCTTATCATACGATTTAAGAACATGCACAGTCAAAACATCATCAATCTTATCTCGAATAGAATCAAAAGATTGATATCAATCAAGAGGTTAAGGTAGCATGACAGGTCATACGGGCCCACATTCCTTCTACCTCCACCTTAGTAGAATCAAACAGTAAACCATATCAGTAAGTTTGTCTTTTGCGGGTTTTCATAAGAGTTGTCATAGTAGGGTAAATCACATGGGATCCTCATCTTATTGGGCGTTTGGTCGTGATAGGGCAGACCTCATGGGGTCTCGCTTCTCCTATCACCGTTAGATGTCGAAGCACAGCTGGCGGGCAATAAGGCAGACTTCTCGGAGCCTCACTTCTCTTATCACCACCTCCCTTACCCGTACTAACTTATTGTGATAGGGCAGGTCTTGCGGCCTCGTTCCTCCTATCGCTTGCGTTGACGTACGGCTGACTCGTAGGCTTCTCACAGCCTTGCTTCTCTTATCACCACCACTTTTTTCTTAGCCGTGCAGTTAGGCAATAGGGCAGGCCTGTCGGGGCCTTGCTCCTCCTATCACCCTCACAAGTTCTCTCGACGAACTCGGCCGTCGCTTTCGATGCTTCTTTAAGCCCTGGATCATTCAAAAGTTTTTAAGCTCATGCGGGTAGGTCATACGAAACATGTGTCCCACATCTTAAAAGTTTTCTGCCTGATCTCCGAACTGTGTTAGTTTAAGACTTTGAGAAGATGCAGACTTTAATCAACTGTAGGGCAAGAGTTAGTTGATGTTGTCCACTTTCACAGTACTTTGACCAATAGCACGCACAATCCTTCAATCCACTGTGAATCCCGCTTTATCAATGTCAGGTGGTCTATTAAGCAAGGCAAGACTTCACAGAGTCGATTCCCTTGCGGCCACATTCCCACAAAAAAAACACTTATATAGCGAGACAGTTACACGAAACTTCTCGTTCTCGCTATGCTTTTGAGCAACAGTTAGTCATACACAGTCCCTTTCTGTCAGATCATGGCAGATGAACTGCGCACCGCATTGTCTCACTCGATCGGTTGCGCACAGTGTCCGCTCACTTGATTGGTTGTGTACTGCACCCCGCTCACCCCAATTGGTCACGGACAACATCGCTTATCCATGGCACATCGGATTTCGGCCAACTCACCGCTATAATAGGTGATAAAAAAAATAAAATAAAAATAAATAAATAAAATTTGGAAGACAAATATGCAAGGAATATGAGCAGGAACGATACACTGAAAGTCAAGCTGCGAAATCACACAGGTGTCAAAGTAGTCACGTACAAGAAGAGAGCACAAAATACATTGAGATTCCATCCAAATAAGAGCAATACGATAAGCTCTTGAACCAATGTTCAAGTCCTAAGGCCACACCAACATAGTATCCAGCGTAGCCCGTCTCTATCTGGTTCCCCCGCCCAGCCTACATTACTTGCCTAACCTTCTCCGGTCGCATTCACGCAACAGGCTCAATTCGACCTTGAAGGCCAATGTGCATGGCATCAACACCATAGCTGACCTCTCAGATACACCAGGTATGTATCTCTTTCCTTTTTTTTTCTCATTCTCTCTTTCTCTGTCCCTCTCTCGTTTTTTGTGTATGCGTCTCTCCTTGTTTGTCACTGTGTGACGGCGTGTCTCGGTGTGTATATGTGTATCAATGTATTTCATTGTGTATTTGTCATTGTGCCCTGTCACTGTGCACTATGTGACTATGTATGTGTCGTTGTGCACTGCGTGACTGTGTACGTATCACTATGCACTGCGTGACTGTGTATGTGTCACTGTGCACTATGTGCCTTTCACCGTGTCTGCGTTATGGTGACTATACGACTGTGTATCTACGTGCGTGTGTGTCCCTATGCACTGTGTGCCTGTGACTGTATGTGTTTCACTCAGTATGTGTGTATTTCACTATGCATGCGTGTGTGTCACAGTATCTGTGTGTGCCTCAGTATCTGTGTGTGTAACTGTGTCTGTGCGTGTGACTGTGTTTCTCACATTGTCTGTATGTGACACGGTGCATGTCACATACCGTAATGGTGCAGACCAGAACAAGAACCGACCTCTTTCACATAGTACAGGATAGCGCAGCGGAAGACTAAAATACCAATGATCAGACCAATCAATGTTGTAATGCAGACCAAGCATACATCATCATCATCGCAGGGTGTGAAGGGGCCTAGCGCTCACGCAGGAGGAATGCGTCAGTCCCCAAACATTCACAAACGAGTAGGAGGGAGATCAAACGAAGCAGAGGGGGAAGATGGGAATGTAGTCAACGCCAAATAGGCCCAAATAATCCCTTATCCAATGTCTCAGTCCCAATGCCGAGTCTGAATCCGAATGTCGTCAAATCCTAAAGTCACAAATCTCTCTCTCTCCTGTAGTCTGTAGACGCTGAGAGGTCAGGCAGCGAGAGGATGAGGGAAAGATGGTGGACTTATAGGAGGAAGAGAAAAAACTCTCTCTGTTTCTTGGCTCAGTACTAACCTTTTGAAGATGGCGCCTTGTTTCAGGGACATCAAAGACGAAGCTGGAGCTACGGTGCCACAAGCAAGTCTCCCTGACCTCCGCCCCTTCTCTCTACTTGGCGCTAAGTGCCCAACCTACTTCCTACACGGTTAGTACATGCCAACTAATTGACAATGCAACTGTTGACCTCATCAGCCAACGAAGTACTTGAAGATTTTGACCAATGCAGGTCATCGCCAATAGTACCAGGTATGTGCCCTCACAACATCATCATCTTTCTCTCTCTCCGTTCCCTCTTCCTCTCACTCTTCCATCTCCCTCTACCCTGCGCATCTCCCTCGTTATCAGTCCTCACCCTTGTTGCGCCTATCATCACGTCCGTGCACTCACTTCACATCTCCTTTCCGCGCACGCTTATTTCTGTCCGCTCTCCATTCCTCTTCCATCCTCACCCTCTCTCTTTTTCGTTACTACACAGGTTGTTTTCTCTGTCCTCTTCTTTCGAGAATTAAGATGATTAATAGTAATAATAATAAAGTTAAAACAGAGGAATGATTAAAGCAAAAAAAAAAAAAAAAAACCGTATACTAACTCTTTGTCAGGCTAGGCACATTCATGAAAAGAGAAAGCAAGGACGACAACGGACCGGGGCCCGTAGCAAGTTGTTTTCATCGAAGTTTCGCTGACACATCAAGAAGCAGAATTATCTCCTATAATTTTCTATCCCCAGGTAAGTCGAGGTAAGTTATTCTTTCCTTGTGTGTCGGCCCTCTTTCCTTCTTCTTGCGCTCCTCCTTCATCCTCATCTAATCGGAGTGCGTTCCTATCTTTCTAACTTGCACCTGCGTTCACTCTCACCTCCTTCGCCATCCACCCTGGCTCACGCTCTGATCTCCCACCTCGACTCGCGCTCCCTCCTTCCTCGCACATTGCACTCACGGCTATCCCCAGCTCTCACCCTACCGTTTATTTGAGGTAATTTTGTTATAATAATAATAATAATAATAATAATATAATATAATCAAGGTAACTGGCGTTCGGGACGGGCCGAACGCCCGAACGTATGGGACCCCTTGGGGATGCGTTTGGTCGTTCGGGTCGAACGCGGACCAAAAAAAATAAAAAATAAATAAAAATAAATAAAAATAAAAATGAAACAAAGATATGTTATGAAAAAAAATAAATTAAAAAATATTTGCCTGAGCATAACATCCAAATTCCTGACCAAATTTGAAATAAAAATAAAATACAAAAAACAAATATTAATAAAATGTATATATCGTCAAATAGAACTGTATATATATATTAGTAAGTGCACGAGCACGTTTTCGACACCGCCATCTTTGGCAATTTTTCATTTTTTTTTGGCATAGTTAAGTGCCTAGAAAACTTACAAATATGTAATTTACATAATGCCAAACCCACCAAAAAAGTTTCAAAAATAATAAAATTGTTTAGACCACGAACTAAAGTGAAAACAAAAAGTTAAAAACGAAAAACAACGTGGGCAAGCCCGTTTTGACACTGCCTTTTTTGGCGATTTGTAATTCTTATTTGGCTGAGCTAAATGACTTGAAATTTTATAGGCATGTACCTGACGTCATAGAGAACTCACAAAATAAAATTCAGAAAAAACAAATTGTTTTTAGGCCCCGAAATATTTTTTGGCGGGGGCCGAACGTTGTCGGGTTCAGACCCCGTACGGGACCCCGAACGCCCGTACGTACGGAGGTTTGCCCGGGGACCTCCATACGTACGGGCTGGTGACCCTGATGATAATAATAATAATAATAATAATAATAATAATAATAATAATAATAATATAACAACAATCGAACAACAATAATGATAATAGAACTACGATTATTATTAATATAAACAAATCAACATCCCAGTTCGAAGTAATCGCGATGGAGGGGGGCTCATTCTGTTCGCGGGTCGGAGGCCAGTGCTGCCCGCCAAGTAGCTTCTCTCTTTGTCTCTCTCACACACACATACTCACACGCGCGCACCTGAGCAAACAAGTGAAGGAGTGTATATTTTCATACTATGGCCACAGATTCATCTGGTTTTGCTAATCCTATCGATGATAGCAGTGTGAGTCAGCCACATGACACACACATACTCACACACTCACTCACACACACACACACACACACACATTTGTGTATATTTTCATATTCTAGGGGTAGTTTCATTTGATTTTGTTCATCCTATCGATGGGAGCACCGGGGAGTGAGCCGTCCAATCAGAGACTTACCTATTCTCACTTTCTCTTCGTCGTCGTCGTCGCGAGCCGGCGTAGCCTTCAATCAATCACTGTCAACACAACACGGTGCAGCGTACCAAGACCACAGCAGGCGGAGCATGACTGGCACAAGCGCGCCTTCCAACGAGCCAGGCAAACTCGACGACGACAGGTAGGTAGCCCTTTCTCCTTGTCTCTCTCCTTCTTCGTCTTCTTCTTCTTCTTCTTCTTCTTTTTCCTCTTCTTCTTCTTCTTCTTCTTCTTCTTCTTCTTCTTCTTCTTCTTCTTCTTCTTCTTCTTCTTCTTCTTCTTCTTCTCTCCTTCTTCTTCTTCTTCTACTCTTTCTCCCCGTGCAACTCCTTCTGCGTGTTCATTCCCGTTTTCTCGCTTGCGTGCGCTACCCCCGCGCATGCTTATTCTCGCTATCCCCTGCGCGATCACCTTCTCTCCCTCCCCGCATCTTTACTCGTGTTTCCTTCTCCTCACGAACGCTTCTCTCCTTTGTCCTCACTTCTCCACTTCGTGTGCCGTGTTCGCCCCATAGTCGTCTCTCTTCGTCCCACTCGAAGTCGTCTCCACCTTGACTCTGTGGTCGAGGAGTACCTCTCTCTCCCGGTACCATCCCTTCACGCACGTGTTCCTCACTCTCAATTTCCTCTCGCGCCTCTCCTTATGCCCGAGTATGCTAGGCCAAATCCCTCATACCACATTCAAAGTGGACTAAATTTTTGTTGGAATGAATCTTACCCGGATTCTGCTGCAGATTCATTGAAGTAAACTATTGGCCATAGGTACAGGACTGGTGAGGAAGAACGAAAATAAGAAAAGATAAAATGAAAAATAGGAAAAATGAGAAATAAAAAAATTAAAATTTACCTCCAAAAGGGAGAAGGTACCGGTCACTCGGGAGGCGAGCGGCCAGAAAGTCACTGCCCAAGAGGCAAATGCTTTGCTATAAGTGGGAAGTCGCACGAGACCCTCAACCCTACTTGCGGTATGCCGCTTGAGCAAGCGTTTAGCATTTCAGGGTGCTACCTCAAACCTGACAATTGCACACCTTTAATTGTCCTGACCGTATGGTCGGGGCATGTATTAATTTATCCTGACTAACGTACCGATGATTAAGTCTCAGTGTGTGTCATAGACCTACCCGACACAACACTAACCCAATCGACCCCTCGACCTTTTTGGTCGAGGGTATTACTACCGATTCTGACCATCAGAGCGCGTCTCACAACAATGCGCGGGCATACGAAACGAAATTTTCTCACCGATTTGCCCCGACCTCAATGGTCGCGAAATCGTTTCAACGTGTTATGCGAAAAACGCACACACCTTGAACTTTTGGACCAGCCCTGTCTTAGTAGCCGATGTCGTCGCTGTGTCGACTGCAAAAGTATGGCTAAATACCCTTGTAAGGGTATTTGGTCCGACAACGTACTCGATGACGTGCTCTTTCCCATCCTTCCCCTTCTCCACCAAAATAGCGGAGATGGTCTCCGGCTGCTAATCGGTGATGAGTATAAACAATCTCTCCGAGTCTGGCTGGATTAGAATAGGCCAAGGCCTTCTTCGGTGTCAAAAAGGCCTGCTTACAATCC
This sequence comes from Chara braunii, assembly GCA_003427395.1. NCBI lineage: Eukaryota > Viridiplantae > Streptophyta > Charophyceae > Charales > Characeae > Chara > Chara braunii. The sequence goes on from BFEA01000433.1 coordinate 632,791, forward strand.
GCGTCCCAATATAGAGGCTGGTTCTTTCGCAGAAGATTTGTCAAGGGCCATGCGATTGCGGCGAAGTTCCGGATGAACCGTCGGTGGTACGAGGCCAATCCCAAAAAGGCCCGGACCTGCGTTAGCGACTTCGGCGTGGGCGCTTCTTGGACTGCCTTTATTTTCCGCGGATCTGACCTGAGTCCTCAATGTGTCAGGATGTAACCAAGGAATGAGATTTCTGAAAGGAAAAACTCGCTCTTTTTTAGGGCGATCTTGAAAGTTGCCTCTCGTAGTACCCCTAGCATCCATTCCATGTGTTGCGCGTTTCCGTGAAACGAGTCGGAGTAGACCAAAATATCATCCATGTACACAATGACACAAAAGTTGATCATGCCCTGCGTCAGCCGCGTCTTGTTTACGAAGTTCTGGAAGGTGACATTTATCTCTCTCTGGAAAGTCGCAGGCGCATTGCATATTCCCATAAGACAACTGATTCACTTCCACGACCCGTCAAGCAGAATGAGCGCCATTTTCGGCCTGTCTCCATTTTTGACCAGGATATGGTGAAAACCATGACGAATATCAAACTTACTAAGATAATTGACACATCTAATCGCGTCCAACAGATCATCAATCCAGCGTAGGGGGTACACATCTTTAATCGTGATGACATTCAATTTTCGATAATCAATGTAAATGCATATCAACCCATTTTTGTTGTATACTAGCACCACGGGGAAGGACCAAGGTCCGGTGGCGGGTTCAATCCAACCATTCTTCTCAAACTCCAGGATTCCTTCCAATACCGTTTTCCTTTCGGCGAGAGATTATCGGTAAGGTTTGAAGTGAATGAGTGGGTGCTCCCCAGTCTGGATTTCCTGCTGGATTACCCGGGACAGGCCGATATCCGTATCTGTGATGCTCACCGCTTCGTGATACTCGCTCAAAATATCCGCGATCGTGCGGTGAATGTCATTTGGCACGTATTCCGACACATGCAAATCGTAAGAGTGTTCATTGATTCTGACCTCTAAATATTTCATCTGAGTCCGTTTGGACGTCTAGTTTGGGGGAGCCGAGATACATGAGTGGTCGGATTGCCAGGAAAACACAGTGGCGATCATTTGGGTGTCAACCTCGGTGATCGCCACGTGTTCCTCGAGGGTGATCCCGTCTTTTTTGTCCTGAAGGCTTACTGATTTCTCTACGATTTAACCCCGATCTCGAAGGAGGATGCGTCAAACCTCCCAGGGGGTTCCAAAGAGTCTGTCATCCATGATAGTTGCACCAATGGTTCCCCAAGAAGCAGTGTGTGCGCGCACTGAGCCCGTTTTATCAACTTTTATGCTAGCGCTGGTTGTCATCTCGAAGGTCTTAACTGTTTTCCGATGGACTGGGTATCGCCAGGTTTTATTCATTAATTCGCGCACCACTTCTTCCCCCTCGAGGTCACTATCGGAATCAGTAGAAGGTGAGGCGGGAATCTCACCATCTTCTTCACTGGTCTGATCGGATCCGAATGCTCCTTCTTCTGAAAGGATCATTCGGATTCCTCCTGTTAATCCGGTGGGAATACTGCAAAGCTTGTTGGAAATCGCTCGCAGGGTGAGGCGCATGGGGATGCTATACGACTTTTCTCCCGTATTCTTTAGGACCACAATTCGTCGTTCGAAATCATTTGTAGTGCGTTGAGGGTGGGCAGACCAATGAGCACATCGTATGACGTCACATTCGGTACAATCGCCTCATCGATAGCATGCAATCTTCCTATCTGAAAAGCGATGTTCGACATCCGACCAGCGGCCATAATCTTTCCTTCGTCTGCGGAGACGAGGTGATCTCCTTCAGGAACGGGGATTAGATCTTTTTTTTCTTCCAGCTTGCTCAACTAGCCTGAGTGATATTGCCAATATTGCCGCCCCGAAGTCAAGGATGACACTATATGGCATTTCTCATACTTCTATATCACATTCCGTCGATTTCCACAGGATGGGCTTGATGTGCCGAAAGTGATCGTCTTTCTGGACCAGTCCTCCTCGTACGGTCTCTGAGGTGCTCGCCGTATCAAGTTCCTGTTTTTTGTCGGGTGCCTTTCCCTTGATGACCGCAAGCTTTGCAAGAGCGAACCATTTTCGATTAGCCTTGCAATCTTGTAACATTCGGTCATTAGCTTGTTCGGATATGGACAAAAGGTGCCCGATCGGTAAGGGGATGCGGTGATCTAAGGCTCGAACTATATCGAGTACGTCGATCTGTCCAGTGACAAATGTCGGTCCTCCTAATTCCATTTCTCGGGGTGAGGGTGTCCATTCCGAGACTTCTCGGTCGTCATCAGTTGGTTGAACTGCTCCTATCATGCCTAATCCTGTATAGGCCAACGCGAGATATTAATCAAGGGGGATAGACCCTGCTGCTTCCTCCATGACTGTTGCGCCGGTCATCAACCCCCTTGTTTCTTCCACCATCGTTTCGACTCTTCCTGGTCCATTTGCTATAGGGGCAACTGCCATGGGGGCGACTCTTACCCGAGCCTGTGGAGCTCGGTCACCGTGGGGGGAATCTCGCGCTATATGTCCGGGTTGATGACACGTATAGCATCCATCTTCCTGGCGACGGGTCATATGGCGGATCCCTTGCCGCTTGAACAGGCTGGCCTCCGACCGGAAACGCCGGGGTTTGGACACGAATTGGACATATTGATCGCATCAATGTTTCCATCATGGAATTGTATTCTCTTTGTTTCTTCTTGCTTTCTTGCATCGGGTTCACCAAGGTTCTGGTAAATTCGAATACTGCACTAAAATCGTTCGTTCTTCCTGTTGTACCAGGGGAAGGTGCAACAGCTTTCGCCGTTGGGGGTCCGACGGTTGGATCAGAGAGAGGTCTTGTTGTCGCCACTTGTTCCCGATAATTGACGGGGCCTTACACAAAACTCTTGTTTTCGAACTTGTCCTGGAGCGCGGGTAATTCCGCTCTCGCCCTAGCTAGCTCGGTGGAATCCCCATCTTTATCGTGATCTTCCCCTTCGAGGAAGCTGGCGGCAAACTTTCATTCCATTTCTTTTGTCGCGTCCATGATTTGCTGCATAGTGTGATTGATGGGGAAGAACTGTTTTCGTAGTTTGGCTCGCATTGCGCAACTCCTATGCCTATTGATAAACAAATCTCTCCCTACCTTCTCCTCCTGTTCAAATTTTACGAACAGTCGGTAGAATCGGTTTCGGTACTCGGCGATCAATTCGAGAGGTTTTTGTACTCGGTCCTTGATCATAAAGAAAACCTGTTCTGGACGAATATAATTGAACCTATTCAAAAAAATCCTCTCGAAGGTCGGGAGATCGATCCAGACATAAGTGTTGAACCAGTGGTGCGCATCGCCCCCTAACGGGTGAGAACGTTCATCCTGGCTTCATCATTATCAAAGTGTTGTGCTCGGAGTGTGGTAAGCCACGCTCCGGCTAGATGGTGTGCATGGGCGAAAATACAAATCAGGTGGGGCAGCCTAGGCACGAATTTGCATCGGTTGTGGAGACACGAGTCCTGTTGGATTCGGCCCTCTTGGTGCCGGGTTAGCAGTAGGCGCACGATTGACATTCAATGACATGTTGCCCGCCTATCGTCCTGCTGATCAACTTCGAGTAACTACCGGATCGCGCACCGACGTGCTTCTTTGTTGAGATCGTCCTCGCCTGGGGCTCGCCAGAACGGTCGAGCTATAGAGTCGGATCACTTGTCAGTCCTTGGTCTTGACTCGTGTCGGCTTCAATATCGAAAGTGCGTAACAGGGGTGTGCCAAGGATTTTATAAAAGTGGGGGTGGAGTCCCAGGCCAGAACTGAGATCTCCGGTGTCAAGTGTTCATTGTTCAAGGACAGGAATGCAAGTGGCTCAGCGTAGGACCAGATTCTTGGTTTTGCCTGTCTAAGAGTCGAGCCGCTAGTTTCGCCGGCCTCGTCGCTTGGAACGGTTTCGTATTCGGTGTACGGGGGGAACATCGTGGGTGTCTCTTTGTGTAAACACTTGTCGTCGACGGGTTTCACCGATCTTGGAGTCTGACGTGGATGGCCTCATCCAGAGACTGTGTTTTCGGCGCTAAGCTTCAGAACTGGTTTGCCTGAAAAATCCGCAGCTCGATAGGTATAGCATTGCTGACACTCAAACCACGGCCTCCGGGGCTAGTAGGGGGCTATAGACTCCCAAGGGACGACCGTTAGATGATGATAAGGGAGAAGGAGATAGAATGGAGGGAAGTTGGTTTCAATGGCGATGAATCCTGGTGTTATGTAGTACTGGTGGTTACAGGTGTCAGGTTAATCGGGGATTTGAGAATTCCGCCCGATGGGCCTCTAGAAGTCCCAAGCATATAGCAGATCGTTCTCAGTCTGGCAGGGATAGGTCGAGAGCCTTAAGTTCGATCGGCGGAAGAGTTGTTCGTTTTCCCAGTATTCTCGGTACTCAGGGTCTTTTAAACAGGCATGGTCGGTGATCCAGAATGGAACGCCAACGTCCATATTTTGCAAAAATGACTTAGCTCATTCATTCGTGTGTACCAAGTGCAATCGGGTTGGGGACAGTGCATGCAGATACTCGTATACATTATGATTGTCATGCTGGCGGTCATTCGTATACGTGCATGCACGTGATCTATCTTCAACGGAATTCGAGTCAATTTGCTCTACACACATCTAATATACTCTTGGTATTACTATGAAAAGATGATACCCTCATACTTAATGCAAACCAGACAACTGTTCGATGCAACATTCATCATCTTACAGGGAATAATGCTCCCTCGCATCAGATGTCCATCGCGCATGGACCATGCAAGAGGAAGATCCAACCCCTACCTAGGCGTGTGCACAAAAATGGTATCCGAATGGACTCTAAGCTACCCGTTATGCATGCATCTATCCTGACCCGGATTGCTCCAGGAAGGCAACTTCTACATGCTTAGTGCAAGAAAATAGACAAGCGACCGATGTTACATACACAGAAACATGGGCGTGCAAAGGGGGTCGGGTTCCATACATCTTTCAAAATGCCTATTCCATACATAACATAATTCATTGGCTCAGTGATTGACAACCCTCCATGCTTTCAAGTCATTCAAGCAATCAATCAATTTTGACAATCGTCATACATTCTGCATTGAAAAGAAAGAAATGGGGGAGATAAAGATAATTCACACATCAATCAAGGAAAAGAAAATCCGAGAGTGCCGCAAACGAAGATGATCAAAACCATAAATCAAAATTATACAGAGGATGCGAAGAGATAACACCACTTCAACACACCACTCTCTCTCTCTCGCTCTCTCAGAGTTCCCACGATGCGGGCAGTTCGTCGCCTCGCACCTACCAACGATCCAAAGTTGTCATCCTGCTTAGTCAGAGCATGCAAGCCGGGTTTGCCCGTGTACCACAGTCCTGCGCGGCCACACGTCAACCCCGCATACCCAGCACCAGCTCGTCGGATCGCCCAACTCCCTACTCACCCTTCTGTATCTGCTCGTTAGCCGATCCTCTTGATCGCGCTAACTCGCAAGTGTAGATTAGAAAGCGAATTAGTTGCGCTTACGAAATTTATAGCACTCGATACTTGCGCGAGATAATTCCGGATTCGTTGAAGCGGAATGGGAAAGAGAAGAAGGAAGTGCCTAAAACTGCATGATTGGGCCGCGGCGTGGGGAACGTAGCCACTCTCCACGCATCAATCTAGTCATGCAACCTTTTGGTAAATGAGATAAACAAAAAGAGGCGCAGATTTTAGCGAGGAAAGGGATCAAGAAGGAAAGGATTAAAGTTACACCCACACTCACCAAAAAGGAGCAAGAAGAGATTACAGTTGCAATTAGAATTTAGGTGCAGCGGGAGCAGAGCGCAGGGCAGGACGCAGCAATGCGCGCGCAAGTAAGGAGCACTGTGCAGTTACAGCTGCAAGAGTCCATGACAAATTGCGATGCCCCCAAAGTCCGAATTCCCGTAATCCCTCATATTTCAAAATTTAAACAGAATTCTCCCGCGCGATGATCACTCCAAAGTTCCCTTCCCCACTTTTAGCATAACAAGAAAGAAGCTACGACAACAATTATTTCCACGCTCGCTGAGGCGCAATCAATTGCCAACCGCCATGGGGCCAATCCTTGTCAAAAAAAAAAGGAGACGGGGGCACTCATGCAATTGGGCAGGCCCTTCTGATCAACCTCGGAGATAGCGTCGCGCAGAAAGGCACGCTTTTGCAGAAAGCATATCGTCACAGTGCCAGGCTGCATCCCACCACCTCCAGATCTGGAGTGCCATTGGGCACTCCAAAAGACAATGTTCCCGGTCTGCACGTCTGAGTTGGGACGATTTACCACAGTACGAGCAGATTGGGGACAAAACTCCTTTTTGTTCCAGCCGGGATCTAGACACAACCCAATCTGGTGTTGGCAACAGCGATAGCAGATCTGCCATTGGAGAGCACGGTGGGCTGTGGGCATGATCCTAGCTATTTTGGACCACCCCGGGGGGGGGGGATCTGTGGGGGTTGAAGCGGCGAGTCTCTCTGCCAGCGGTTCAGCAGTACTCGATCGACCGGTGCACTTGTGTGGACTGCTCGGTCGCAGCCCCTCACAGTGTACTGCCATATGGGTAGAGGCTTCTTGCCCTCCCACTGCCATTGTACCGGATCGAAGGGGAGAGAGCATATAGGTGTTGCAGGTTCAAAGGCCCAGTAACCTTCCTCACTGTCTCCCACTACTCTAATCCTGATAAGTTCCGCCCACCCGCATTGTTGTTCCAGAGTCGCATTCCTCGTCAGCCTGGAGAATCTTGAGCCCGGTAGTTGCGGTTCTTATGCTTGCAGTGTTGCTTGTGTGCCTTAATTATGCAAGACCTGGTGTATTACCATCGGGATAGGTAGGGAGGAGTGCAGGATCACCCAGTCTGCTGCTCTGATCTCCGGGCCTCTGTGAGGGTCCAAGCCAGCGGTACCGCCTCCTGCAGTTCCTGCATTTTGTCTCTGAGTTTTTTGGTATGTTTGAGTTGTGATCTCGGTTTTTGCTCTGATTCTACTGGCCAGCTGTCATGTCCCACAGGTCCCCGACCGTAAGGATTCCTTTCTCCATCCATGCCAACCAGTGGGAGTTGTGGGCCATGGAGAACGGGTTTCCATTGGTATCTAAGATTCGAGGATTGCCAAAGATCAGCTGTCTCCAAATTGCATGGCATCTCAGCGGAACCGTTGCTTTCTGGGGACCGACCTCTCTCCATGGGCATAGAAGGTCTGCCCATAGAGGATCGTTTGCCAGGTCTATTCTTGTGGCCTTGCGAGTGGCATTGTTCCCAACGCCGACATTCCCTGTGTTACGGGCCGGCTTCAGGGTGGACCAATGGGCATTGGTAAACCACGTGATTGGGCTGTCGGGGCCCGAAGGAGGGGCCAGGTTTGTGATCTGCAGCATTGCCAACTGGAGCTGCGACACATCATCAGAGCCTTAAACTGGTCTCCCGGGTCGACAAGGGCCAGTCCTCCTCTGGACCGCGGTTGGGTTATGTACTTCCAGGCTACTCTCTTAAGGGATCTCACAATCTCCTGATCATTTCTCCAAAGGAAGGAGGCCAGTGCATTTTTCAGTTTCTTCACATTCTGTGGCCCCGGGTACCAGAATGCCCCTTTGTACCAGATTGCTGCCAAAATGGCATTGTTGATGGCCAAGGCCCTGCCTATGAGCGAAGTGTGCAGGCCTTTCCATTTGGCCAGCCGTTGCAGGGCCAGTTCCATCAACACTTCTCCGTGGTCCTTTGGGGGTCCCAGTGCTTTGAGTCTGATGCCCAGGGCACAGATGGCTTCATCTGCTGGCCTCCAGGCGACCACTGGGTGAAAGGGGATCCCACCCGGGTGTAACCACCAGCCTTCGGTCTTGGCGCCCTAGTTGACCGTCATGTCCGCCGCCACTGAGAAGAGGTGGACGGTGTGTGTTAGTGCCTGCAGGCTTTGTGGCGTGGCCTTCAGGAGAACTGTGAGGTCGTCTGCAAACAGGGGGGTGACCTGAATGGAGTGCTTTGATAGTTCAGGAATTGCTATCCGTTCTATTGCTGGATTTGCTCTACTAAGGGCGCCAGGGTTTCCATTACTAGAACAAAAGCAGAGGGGTGAAGGGGTCTCCCTGCCTCACTGATTGTTGCACCGGAAAGGGTTGGGATAGGTGTAAGCGGTGAGCTGCACTTGGTGGAAATTGGGTCCAGCATCCCTAAAGTCCATTTACGGTGATTTACTGGTGGAAAGGGGGGGTCAAGTCACCCAGTTATACATCACTCCAGCTCATACATAAGTTTCATCCATGATTCTGTACAAAAGTTGAGATCGCTCAGCAGGACAACGGTTTATGGTTTGTATATATAAGAGAGAAAGCAGGCAATCAACTTACGAACCTGCAGAGGTCAGTCTGTCAGGGCCCTGCCAGTCTATCCGTCGCAAATGCAAGGCACCTTTCCCTGAAGTGCCAAATAGATAAGAATACTTGCGTATGGTGGGTTGGGTGGAGTGGCCGCTGGTCCGGGCGGGGGGAGAAGGAGAGCTAGCGGGGAAAAGGAATTGTGATTTGTGGTGTGCAATGCAGAAGGATGGGTGGGCCCAGCAACAGTGTTACTTCTTTTTTCCTTTCTTCTTCTTCTGGTTTTTGCAACAGCTTCTGCTTTTTTTCAGCATTTCCATCCAGTGAGCAGATCACGCACTTCTTGCAACATTTTTGAATACCCAAAACAAAGTTCTGGGGGAAAAAGGATGGGCAACAACAAAACCCTGGGGCCAAAAAAAAAAAAAAAAACCTGCCCCGATATTTCCTATTCCTACAGAAAGCAAGGCACATCCTAAGATATCATAGGACCCTGACAGGGCTGGAACACCGTATTTCATGATCAGGACATATACCAGGAGCCAAGTCCGACCAACCATAATTCCTCATCTTCTGACGGTCCGTCTCTGCAATCTAGGGTCAGAAATGAAGTACAAGGGTAAGTGGGCTTGGCCCCAGGTGAGATGTATACAGGGGCAGAAATGGAGGGCCAGAAAAATACTCCTGAACTACCCGTAGGCCAGAAGCACAAGGCCACGGATGTTGTGCCAGCCACCTGTGCTGCTCACCAGAGGTAGGGGGTCCCTTTCTTCCTTTTTTTTTTCTTTTCATTTTTTTCTTTTTTTAGGAGGTACCTTTCTCTGAACTGCACACCTGCAGACATTGGTCTGACTCCCTGACTGTCAGGCAACTCAGTTGAGGGTGTACTCATACTAGCACTAAGGCTTGGACCCCACTGGCCGGCGGCTGGAAAAGGAATGAGGCAGCAAAAAGCTAGCCAATGTCAGTGGAAACTTTTTTGGCACGTTTCGTGAAGACCACACCGCCAACTTCTGGCGGTGTTTTGGAAATGGCCACACTTGCCCTTTTAGGAAACCCGAGAGGGGGCCCTCCTGAAAAGGAAAGTACGGACGGCCTGCATGGACCAGCGGACCACCAACGGCCAGTTTCGATGAGTCGTGCGACACACACTCCGTTCGAGCCGTTTCGGCCTGGACCAAACGTATGTCCGCGACGCCCGTTTACTGTACCACAACTCACCGGCCTCCGATGCCAACGGTTGGCACTTTGCACTCCCTACCCTGCTGGAGGACGTTTTGGAAAAGGACAGCCAGTTTCTGGCAGAGAGTTTCCAGCCGCCAGCCATGTAGAACAACACACACTTCGTTCGTGCTGTTTTGGCCTGGACCAAACGTATTTCCGCGACGCCCGTTTACTGCACCACACCTCGCCGGCCTCCGATGCCAACGGTTGGCAGTTTGCACTCCCTACCCTGCTGGAGGACATTTTGTAAAAGGACAGCCAGTTTCTGGCGGAGAGTTTCCAGACGCCAGCCATGTAGAAACACGGCCAGCAGTGTTTCCAGAATGCCAGTGCGTTCTGAAAACGACGTTCGCATACCCCCAAAAAAGTTCCTGGCGGCCCAGTCGGGTCCGAAATCGCCCTTCCACGCCAAAACTTTTCCAGCGGCCGGCCAGTGGGGTCCAAGCCTAGATGTATCTGGGTGGATTTGCTTCCGCAGCTGTATGCATCTGGTCGCAATTCCGCCCAAAAATGAGTGAAAAAGTGTCAGTGTGAGCATGCCCTGAGAGTAGCTCCCTAGCACCAGCCGCGGCCCTTGAACACAACCTGTGGTCTGATAGCCCACTTATGGTGGTGTGCATGGTTGCCCATACAACAAAAAGATGGAGGTGGGGTGCAATTATTCAAGACAGCGTGAAGGTGGGGTGGACTGAGGGGGGGAGGACAGGAGGGGAGGATGAGGGGTAAGTTTCCACACATAGTGCTGTCTGTACATCTTCATACATATATACACAAGCATACACACAGCCTTCGGGTATACACATACATTGTGAACTACACAACTATCAGACTGAGGGGGTCTAGTCACTGGGTGGGGTCTAGTATCTGCGGTAGGGACAGGTATGGGCCATCGGAGTTCCCACAGATATTCGGGTAAAACTGTCTAGTGGCTATATATATATAAGGCTTAGACCCTGGGGTAAGGGTAGGGGTATAAGTTGCTCAAGCCAGTCCGAGTTCCGCCTGGCCTTGGGTAAGCTAGGGGAAGGACGGTAAGACTGCTTCAATGGGTGCTACCCTGTCTGAAACCTAGGGCCCAGAGTCTCTTGGGGCCTGTAGTAGATTGTCTGGGCCTGGCGTCCGAAGTTCCCATTCGACAAGGCTCGTCCAATTCCGCTTCCACCAGGGCTGGGCAACCTATCATCCCTGGTGCCTATCACTGCTGTTAGGTCCAAGTTACCTGCCCATTGGTAGGGTAATGGTCCTGAGTGCTGGTCGCACTGAGGTAGGATAGTGGGATAGGGGGTGCGCTAGGAGTATTGACGTGAGGATGGGATGGGCGGTGGTCTCATATTCCAGGACACCCACGGCCTACTGCTCCAGGTGATCACTGTGTATTCAGTGACTGGCCTCTACAACACCATGGACTTGAAAAAAAAAAAAAAAAAAAAAAAAAGGAGATGGGGGAAAACGGTGGAAGAGGAGCCACCGATACTTTTCCTCAGGCTGGCCAGCCCTGCGCGCACAAAAAAAAACGAACCGCCCGTTTTGTTTTTGGCTGGTGCCGCTAGCCATTTAGCTCCGGTAGACCGTGCCGCGAAAGTCGTGGGGCGTGCACAGCCACGCTGGAAAAAATGGGATGGGAAACTTACTGGTGGGTAAGGCATCTGAGAGGGTCCCCAAAAATGCGAAATGCCCCTGGCAGACCCCACATATACATGACAAGGGATGGGATCATCTAGGGACTGGGAGTATTGAAGCGAGGTAGGGTTGGGAGGCAGTCCTGCCGTCGTGCATCAAGGTACCCACTAGCTGGTTGAGCTGGAGTAGTACCAGGAAGGTGTCCCCACAGAAATCAGAATAGGTGGGAGCCATGAGGCCACACCTGGCGGAGGGTGTGGTCCATGATTGGCACCAGTGGAATACCTCTTACTAAGGAACAAACCTCCCCATGAGTACTTCCGATTCGGTTGCCAGTAATAATACTGGGTAGGTTGCCTACTGGGAAGTCTCCCTCCGGCGCTCCAATGACAGTACCCACCTGGGTCGATACCCGACCTCTATAAGAACAGTAATAATAATTAAAAAAAAAAAAAAAAAAACACCGAAGCTGAGAAGCACTATAGTACCCGAACAACTGTCAGGTGTCGACGCCGTACTCTGGGATGTAGCCGCAGCGGTGCGCGACATAACATCATCACCCGGTCACCGCAAATGGTGGTCATTCAGTACCACCCAATGCTTGGCAACCTTTTTTTTTTTTTTTCCCCTTGTAGGTGCTCACAGGACCTCTCCCCACCTACCTCTATTTTTTTTATTTATTTTTTTTTCCTTTTTTTATTTTTTTATTTATTTTTTTAAGCCCAGGTTGTTATAGAGGTCGGGTATCGACCCAGGTGGGTACTGTCATTGGAGCACCGGAGGGAGACTTCCGAGTAGGCAACCTACCCAGTATTATTACTGGCAACCAAATCGGAAGTTCTTTTTTTTTTTTTTTTTTTTTTTTTTTTTTTTTAAGTCCATGGGGAGGTTTKTTCCTGGGTTGGTGGTATTCCACTGGCGCCAATCATGGACCACACCCCCCCGCCAGGTGCGGCCTCATGGCTCCCACCTATTCTGATATCGGAGGGGACACCTTCCTGGCACTATTCCGGCTCAACCAGCTAGTCGGTACCCTGATGCGCAACGGCAGGACTGCCTCCAAACCCTACCTCACTTTAATTCTCCTAACGCACCCCCTACACCTACTATCCTTCCTCAGTGATACGAGCACTCAGGACAATCACCCTATTTCTCAGAGGGCGACATTGACCGAACAGTAGTTATAGGCACAAGGACTGGACAGTCCTACCTCTACCCAGCCCCAGTGGAAGCCTAATCGCGCAAGCCTTGTTACTCGGGGACTTCGGATGTCAGGCACAATCGGTATCACTATCAGTCCATACCGACGAACCGAATTGCAGCCAAGTGTTCGCATGGACTTGAGTAGACTCCTCATAGCCTGGCCTGAATCCATGACGTGCCCATGACAGGAATCGGTCTCCCCCACCCTATTCTACTAGTATGCAGATATAACATTGAATTCGTGAAAACCTAACAGAACCACAAAACCTAACATTGTTTATATAATGAAAAAGTTAAAGTTAAACTAACTGAAACATTTATTTTTGACACATAAAAGATAGCCTTTTAATTGTTTCCCGAGAAAAAAGGCAAAAAATGGGCAAAAAATCTAGTGATTCTCAAAATATGCAAGAAAATCATTTCCAGCAAAGTCCATGTTATAAGACTATAAGTTGTTCTCAGAAAATTGGCAAATAGCATAGATCAAACAAAACAATGTTTAAGGACTGCAGGGTGAATCGAAAGATGTTTAAAAAAATAGTTTCAATAAATACTCATTTATAAAACTATAAGTCATTTTCAGCAGTTTGGTACAAACCAAGTTGTTTATAGAACTATAAATTAATATAAGTCCATTTTTTATTTCTGTAAAAACTTTGTAAAACAATATATGTTATGTAAAAGAAAAATTCAAACAACTTTTGCTTGGAAGAGATCTTCAAATTATCAGCCAAATGAGAAAACATATCCAAACGGGCGTATTCGTGAACAGGAGAACATGCGTTGCAGCGGGCCTTCATCTGCCCTGGCCTACAGCCAGGGCCTATTTGGCTATTTGCCAGTTCGGCCTGTGGGACCAGGCCGTGGCCTGACCCCACAGGCCGTATATTGTTTMAGTCCAGTCCAGTCCCGCCCGGTACCACGGTCGGTACCAGGCCAGTCCAGTCCAGTCCAGTCAGTCCGCTGGGGGTATACCCCAGCTGCAGTCTGTTTTTCGKCAYTCTTCACTTTCGCAGATCTTGGAGTACTTGCGTGTGGAGTCTGTGTCGGAGCTGCGCTGTCCCCTCCAGCTCCATCTCCACCTCCTCCTTCGTCTCCATCCTAACGGACCGCCATCCCGGCGGGTCCCGGCTCCAACCCGCCCTTCCCCCCGCAGGCAACAGCGGGTGCGGGATAGGTGTAATCCCGACAGTGGGATTTTCAGGGTTTTTTTGGTTGAAAACAGCGCGGACACGTGGCGAAAAGAAGAGAGAGCGTCACCACGCACGTGCGCGAAGGCCAAGGCCGCCGCACGCACGCACGCGCCACGTGCCCACGCTCCCCGCTGCCCCGCCCCGCTCCCGGATATATTATATATCCATAGTCTTGCAATTGCAGCCACCGGGGCTTGAACCCGGGCACTCACTGAGCCATGCGCGCGTGTATACCACTTCACCACAGCGCACGTGTACCCCCGTCAGCAAGCAGCGAGCGTGCAGCAGAGCTATTTA
>BFEA01000433.1:672305-687305 GCA_003427395.1 Chara braunii
TTTTTTTTTTTTTTTTTTTTTAATTCGTAAATGAAGTCAAATTCAAAAAAATAAATTAAGGGGTTGTAGGGTTTGGCAGCAAACCCTACAACCCCATATATTTTTATTTTTTTTCATGTATTTTTTTACACAAAAAAAAAAAATCCAGAAAACGATCCACGAATTGGGTCTCCTGGTTGCGGCCGCGACTGTTTTTTCCGGTCGCGACGACCAAATTACCCACGACCACGGCCGCGGGTCCCACGTAGCCCGTAGATTACAGGGTAACAAGCATATGTATCTCCCATATTATGATCCAATGGACAAAGAACCAACCCTTTAAATTGGTTTCCCTATCGTCGAACTTCGTCATCAAAAAGAATATTGTTGTTATTCGAACCCTTAGAATTGCAACCTAAAATTGTTATAGACGGTGCCATTACATTATTCCCAACGAATTCGAAGATGGAGGACCCAATCTGTTTACTAAGAATAAAAGTATCGATATCGTACTTCGGATGCACAATTTTCTTGAAATTTTGTAAATAATTGAGAATACACTGAACTTGACTACATCTAAACGAGATATGAACCTCTATCTGAGGAAATCCATCAACAATGGCACCAAATACATATGTTGGCTTCAATAGTTTTACAAAAAGTCCCCCACTTACTTGTTCTTCGTCCATATAAGCCTAAGATGACGACATACTAAATCCACGTATGCGAGCGGAAGATCCACTCCTCGTATATTTGTCTTGCATCTCTCTCCAACCTCCTCCTTGATCAATCCTTCATCAAATTTAACTTCACAAACAATCTAGCTGACACGCATAACTCAAATTTTCTCCTACAAGCATGCGATAACACCAACTTAAGAGTTGAACGTGACTTCTTACACGAGAGAGATCTGATACCGTCATACTCAGCAACAAATTGCTCCAAGCTCCAATCAGAAAGGTACTTCATCGAAGAAGGATAACACATAAATTTGACTAGGGTACTTTTGGATTGTGTAGATTTATAGCAGAAACGAAAGAGCTCGTGGAAACAAATTGTAGTCCATTAGTGAACAAAACATGACATTGTTTGAGAAGCCTAGCAAGTAGATTAGCAGATGTGACTACAGAAGAGTCAAAAATTACCGGAGGACAAAAAAATAAAGAAAGGAGTATTTATACGGGTATCACACGTTTTATGTAAAAGAGTGATAAGGCTCACGGATGAAGATCCGAAGGAGTAGTTGAATGCAAAAGGAATATTGGTAGAAGAAGAATTGTAGCTCGACAGGAAGGTAAAGGAGGAGGAAAAGGAGAGGAAGAAGGGAAATAAAAGGGAAAAAGGGGAAAAACAACGAACAACAAGAAAAGGAAGAGAAGAAGGATGAGAGACAAGAGTGGTCAGGCTAGGAGGAGTATAGGTATCAAGGCAGGAGGATAAAGAAGAATGAGGAGTGATACGAGAAAGAAGAGAAGCTGAAAAATGTCGTCGTTGTCTAAGTCTCTCTTTCTTACCAGGCCTACGTTTACTCACACATCTTCTACCTTTGGACAAAAAAAATTAGAATGAATAAATTTTCTGAAAGAAAGAGCTATTACTTATTCGTAACAAAGATAGGAATCTCCACATAACTATTGAGATTAACACGTTGAAGCCACCGGTATAGCTTCCTATTGGTCTGCACTGAACCAATAGACAAAGTAGAGGTAGCATGCTCTTTCCATCAAACTCCAATCAATCTAGAAGTACATCCAATGTAAACATGACGAAACCAAGGAGAAAAAAATGTTTAGACGACAAGTTCAGGACTGAGACGAAAATCGTAATCGGCGCTTATTAATCCTACTAACAACCTATGAAACTTCCCTCCATCTAATTTGACCCGAAATAACAAGCAAAATAGTCATAAGGCGGAATATGTACGTCACCTCCTCAGTAGGCAAAGTCCCTTGATAATCCTGAAAAAAAAAAAAAACAATCCTAGATCCCACAAATCGGATGCGCTCAGGGCATTTCCTCACTCATCATTGACGTTCTCGGCAAATGTAGCATATTGTTGTTCATCGCCATCCTGGGTCTCCTTTGTCTTCCGCTAATCATCAAAATATTTGCGAGCGCAGATCTCCGTCGGGTTATTCTTTTTTTCATCGAGCTTAATGTACGATATTCCTTTCTTTTTGCATAGCTCCTCCATATCATGCTTCTTTCCGGTATGTACCTCTTTTAATCTCTTAACGCAGAGGTTTTTTAGCTTGGCCATGGGCAGCATCCACGATCGAGCGATTTTTCCCTACCGTCTTTCCCTTCCCTTCATCTTTCTCATCATCCTCCTTCTTATCATCAAATTCAATATCCATCAAGTCGAGAGTCATCTTTAGATTCTTGGGAGCCGTCTTACTTGTGGCGATCAATTT
The DNA here is from genome assembly GCA_003427395.1 of Chara braunii. NCBI lineage: Eukaryota > Viridiplantae > Streptophyta > Charophyceae > Charales > Characeae > Chara > Chara braunii. Next base: position 674,699 of record BFEA01000433.1, read on the forward strand.
TGTAATGGCCGTACATACCCTCGCAGCCCACTCTAGCCACCGCTCATTGAGCATTTCAGCCTCTCGGATCGCCACATCCTTCGTAGCCATGGCTTCCTTTTGGGTTTGTACATGCCCTCCATGTACAAACATAGCACCAGGGTTGCCGGCGTTCGGGATGGGCGGAACGCCCGAACCCGAACGCCCGAACGTTCGGCACCCCCTTTCGACTTGTTCGGCCATTCGGCCGAACACATACCCAAAAAAAAAAAAAAAAAAAAACTCTAAAACATATGAAAAAACAATATGTTATACAGAAGAATAAACCAAACAATATTTGCCTCAACATTACATTCAAATTATTTGCCAAATTTAAAATAAAATCAAATACTAAAAATAAATAATAATAATAAAAATTAGAAAAAAACAAACGAGAACGAAATTATTGAGTGGGCGAGCACGTTTTTGACACTGCTATCTTTGGTGATTTTTCTTTTTTTTTTGTCTGTGACAAATTCCATGAAAATTTATTTATGTGTATCTTACATAATAGAGAAAAAATAATAATTTTTTTCATGCCTGAAATAAAGGAAAAACAAAAAGTGAAAAGAGAAAAAAAACAAATTAGTGAGTGGGCAAGCAAGTTTTTACACCACCATCTTTGTCGATTGTTCATTGTTTTTTGCCTGAACAGAATGACTTCAAAATTAAGAGGGAGATACCTTACATCATAAAGAAGTCACAAAAAAAGTTTCAGAAAAAAAAAAAAATATTTAGATGGAAAAATATGTTTTTGCGGGGTCCGTACCCCTTCAGGTTTGGCCCCCGTACGGGGACCCGAATGCCCAAACGTTTGGGGGTCAGCTTAGGGGCCTCCATACATTCGGCCTGACAACCTTACATAGCACTACTTTGCGGATCAGCTCTTGGCTTCCCACGCGTTGGTGCCTCTGGCAGACTCTTCTTGGCCACCTCTTCCGCACTTTTTTTCTCCACCTTTCGTAAGTCCACAATTTTTACTTTCTGATAACTCCTTTCGCAAATGAGAATTCTCATTCTTAAACCACCACTACCTTTCTCAGTGTTGGGAAAAACGTGAATATACGTCACACCGCATTTTTCGGGGATCTGGACAAGGATCCACCAAAAGGAAATGTTTGGGCCATATGGGCCTATTTGCAAAAACAAAAAATAAATAAAACAAAAACAATTGTATCCAAAGGAAGGACGTCGGGGAAGGCCATTAACCAGCTTGCTCACATCAGTGCTTGGGGGAATGCATCTACCCAGTATCATAGTTAATTTCATTTTTTCGTTTTGTGTTTTTTTTTTTCATTTTTTGATGTAGTTTTAGTGCCCTGCCAGCGAGGCAGGGCGCAATCCACAGAGACCAGACACTTTGCGTCGGAGGGCACACTCCCACTTGCCATCCAAATTTTGTATGTTGGTTGCTTTCACGTCCAAAGAGTTTTTTTTTTTTTTTCCTTTCCTTGTTCTTTTTTTTTTTGCCACTGCCATGATTGCAGCAGGGATGTAATGTTTGGAGGGCTTACTCTCACTTGTACCCCATGTTTTGCATCTAACTTCTTTCAGATCCAGAGATTTTTTACTTTTTTTTCAGTTTTTTTTTTTCGTGCATCTGTCGTGATTGCAGCAGGGTTGTAACGTTGGGAGGGTTTACTCTCACTTATACCCCAGGATCGGTATCTAGCGGCTTTCATGTCCAGAGATTTTTTGCTTTTTTTTTTTAATTGTTCTTTTTTTTCTTCTGTTTTTGCCATGATTGCAACGGGGCTCTAACAACTGTTGGGAGACGTAGTCTCACTTGTACCTCAGGTTTTATATCTAGCTGTTTTAGGGTCCCTAACGTTGTGCGTGTATTTTTTTTTTTCCTTTTTTTTTTATTTTTTTTTTGTTGCGAGGAGTACCATAAAAGAAAATACAATGGGACTCAGGCTCGGCAAAACTCACTGCGCAGCGAAATTCAGGGTTGGTAAATATAAAAAATTATGGCATGTCCTACAAAAAGGGCAGGCGGGCGGACCAGCAGTAAACAAGGGTAATCTTATCATACCGGTGTAGAAAAGAGGTGGGAGGTGGGAGGTGGGTCTGTCACCGATAGGACAGGTTCAATATGGGGGGGTTACGTTCAGAGGGTGAACCACATATGTAGAATATCAAAGTACGTCTGATAAGACTTTTAAGCGGGATTTGAATGACTTCATATCCAAGCAATAAAAGCCTAACCCTCAAACAACCCTTTCTCTGTTTGGGGAAAATGTATGTATGGAAAAATGAGATACCTTTGTAAGATTTGACGAGCATAAGGAAGTTGGTCTTAAATGGTTTTTGCATTCAGCCTTATTAGAATTACAATCGCTCAAGATTAAAGCTAACTCAGTTTGGTCAATTGTTGAAGTGACAACGTTTTTGTGTTCTCTGCTACGGAGGGAAGTCGTCCAACCTTCCTCATTCCTCGACAATGGTAATTGGGTGCGTATCTAGGTCTGGTAGGATAGGGGAAGGGAACCCAGAACCTTCAATGTGAATGGGTTGGCCACAACGGATTAGAGCAATTCAATGGACTAGGGGGGGTACTTGGCCAAACATTATTTGCATACCAGAAACTCATTTTACCGAATATCCAACATATATTAGAATTCATAATATATTATGCTATGATAAATTGGGTACCTGGCCGGATAATCTGGTCAGATTATCTGGCCGGATGATGGGGGGGTAGGATCATCCGGAAATCCAGATGATTAAAAAAAAGGCGAAAAAAAAGCAAAAAAAAAAAAAAAAAAAAGTGATATTGCGCATGCAAAATACAATAGAACTACATTCCTATTTCATGAAAAGCTTGATAGGGCATTGAAGGGTTCAAAAGGGGTAAGATAAGGAATAAAGGGGTTTAGAGGGGGGATGCTTAATTCATTCTATATTTTTTTATTTTAATATTATTTTCTTCTTCTGTTTTATTTTTTATCTTTATATCTGTTGAGATATCAAAGATGACCTCAAGCCAAATGTTGTTCGTATCACTCGTCTGAACAACATACTTTTTTTCCAGATGTTTTTAAATTATTGTTTTTTTTGTACAAAAAAATATTTTGCGCAGGGCCGGATTTCCATATCCGGAATTAATCCGGAAAATTCATCCGGATTGAAAATTCCGGATAAAATTGGTCTGCCGGATATCCGAAATTTTATCATATATATTATGTCTTTTTTAGAAAGTATATGCCTCAACTTAGAGGAGGGGGTCTGGAGGGGTGGTCATTTAAGTTCCCCCGGACTCAATGGCAAAAATTGTGCATTGGACGTAGGATACGGATTAGAGATGGTGGGTATCGGCGTTGATAATGCTAGAATTAGAAATAGTGTGTGTGTCTATAGACCAAATAATGTCCTGGAAAGGGTAAAAATTTTCCAAGAAATTATGACGCAAATTCCAAATGAAATTTCACTCATTACAACAGACAACTTAAACGCAGTCCCTGATAGATGGTTGGATGGATTGAAAATACCTTTTCCCCGTCCACCTTCCGAAGAAGAAGATGAGAATAACATCAAAAATCTATATGAGGCAAAACATTTATTTGACACATATTAAAAAAAATTCTCACAAAAACTAAGTTGTATTTGTAATAGTGGTACTCTCATCAATCTAGATCCAGGATATATCTCATACTTATGTTTGAGGATTTAGAGAGAGTCATCGTATGGGCTGCTATTTTTCCTCAGAGTCAATGCCCGAGGGAAGACCATAAAATGTGTGCGGTGTTACTACCCTTTCGGAAAAAACCTTATCAAGGGAGGAAATTTTACAAGTTAAATACTTTTTTGCTAGCACAAAAACAATTCATACAATACGTTCACAACTTCACAATACCTAAGGATTTTTTGCCCACAATCAAGGATCAACATGATTCCTTCGTTGGGTGGTTCAACAATGGTTTGGCCTTTGTGACAGAAAAATGCAATGAATATTCAAAGTTACAAACGAAAAATATCTTCAAAAATTTAACATTTAAGAAGAAATTCATAATTAAAAACTGCAAGATCAGCCCAATGATGTTTCCCAACTAACCAATATCCAGGAGATCAGGAATCAGCTATTAACCAGTGCACAATATCACTAACAGGGGTACTTAGTCAGAGGAAAGCTAACCAAGTTTATGTCTGAAGGCCAAATAAATGAAACATTTTTCGCTCTTGCAAGGACTAGATCTAGACGAACGACTATAGAAGGCTTTATGGTTTTTTATGAATCCTCTGAGCCATCTCTTTCAACATCCTCAGTTGGATGCCTTAGGATCGCCTATGATTTTTCAAAACGTTATTCACATCCTCCAAGGATCCAATTAAACATAAGGAAGATGATATAGCTATACAAAGGTTTGTCACACCTTTGACACAATCGTTAACACATGAATAGAGATATTACCTGAAAAAAACACTGACTAAGGAGGAAATTTTGACGACTTTGTTACAAATGGAGGAGGACAAAACATCGGGGGTGGATGATCTCCCTAAGGACTTTCTAAGGAGTTTTTGATCTCAATGTGAATGATTTTCTCTTGAGATTTAATGAATTTTTTTTAAGCCGCTCAAGAATCAAGTAGGATGAGAGAGATAGTGGGTCAGGGAATTCTCACCCTTCTTTACAAGAAAGGGGACAAAACTAACATAAAAAACTACAGACTCATCACTCTTCTCATAGTAGTGTATAAGTTGTTGGTGAAAAATTTCGCAAATCGGATTTCAATCATGGTTGATATTATACACCCAACACAGACTGCTTTTATCAATGACCGACATATTCAAAAGAACATCCTTCTAATTAATGAGATGATTAAGCTTTCTCGACAGTCTCAACAAAATGTTGCGTTTATAGATATAGATTTTGAAAAAACTTATGATAATGCAGATTGGAGATTATTGGATGAATGTCTTAGTAAACTGAATTTTAGTCCTTCTATACGAAAGTGAGTTCAAATTTTTCTCTCCAATGCAACTATCAAAATTCAGGTTAATGGTCTCCTTTCACCAGAAATCAGACTTCAAAGATCGGTTCAGCAATGTGATCATTTGTCTCCCTCTCTTTTCCTCATCATTATGGAGGCCTTAGAGGCGAATCTTCGTGAAAACCACAACCTCAAGCAATCGGGAATAGCAGGGATACCAGAGGAAGCAATACCTATTTGTTTCATGTTTGTAGATGACCTTACCATTATGATGGAGGCTTTAAAGATAACTATGAAAGAAATTAGAGTATTAATGGATAAATTCTCTATAGTGTCAGATATGGTAAATAATTGAGGGAACAAAACACAAGGGTGGTGGATTCACTCAAATGGGGTTCGCCCTCCCGAACACCCTAGAGTCCATTGGGTCCCTTTTGTAGGCATTAATCAGTGTACTTGGAGTGATATTGAAAGCTAAAGGCAAACCTACAACTAACGACGTAAAGTAGTTATACCGGCTCTTGAAAAAATGAATCAATGGAAAAACCAACATACCTCACTTATTGAAAGAGCCCTTATAATTAATAATAATGTTGTAGCTTCAATATGGTAGAAATCAGAACTATGGTCCATTGGTAAAATGCATATGAAAACTCTTTAAAGACAAATTTCAGCATTTCTGTGGAGAGACAATCATTCGCAAAGAAAAGTCATCCAGAATACCCTGACTATCAATGATTCAATCTAAAACCAAAGCAGGTTTGGGGTGTTTGATCCCCATTTTTTAATCACAAGCTCTTGCGTTGCAATAATTTAAAAGTTAATCTTGTCCACAGATAAGCAATGACTGTCTTTGGTTTTGGAATAGATTAGGAGGTTGGCCCCTGCATCATTAAAGGAAATGCATCCTCTAACTTGGTTGGAAGATAGATTTTGGACCATACCGAGAGCCCAGACACAGTCTAGTGAACGAGGGGTAAGCGGGCGACGAAATTGGATCTGATGCTAGATAACCTCTGGATCATGCTTATGAAAATATGGCGTCGGGTTCCATTACCCAACAGACCTTTTCCTCGAGATATGAGGAAGTAATGCACCAACCTCTATTTGGTAATCCATTTGATAATCTATTTGGTAATTTATTTGGTAATCACTGGATCAGGGATCCTAATGGGTGTGTTTACAATAACTCAATGTCATTGTGGTCCTTGTGGGTGAAAAAAGGGGTATTGAGAATCAAGGATCTTTGGGATTCACAAACCAAGAATTGGAAAAAAAACGAGAAGTTGAGATTGACCCTACGTTATGTTCATCGGGTGTCACTCAATTTGATATAAATTATCATCTCAATCCTATTATGTTCTGGGTACAATCCTTGAGGGAAGGACCAAAGTTTGAAGAAGCGGATTGGGTAATGAAACTCGATGGTCATAATGGATAGTTGAGGGCGGGACAAATTGTTCATTTTTTGCCTCAAGGACCTATAGCGAGTATCCACAAGACGGATAAGGATCATTTGTTGCCACGATGTCCTTTGGACACAGTGACTTTCTTTTCCTTCTCTTACATCTATCGTATTAGAGTTTTTTTCATTTCAGCAATCAAAGGCCGAAAAAACTTTAATCCAGAGATGTCTATCCTGAAGTTACCTTTGGATCTGAGGGAATGGCGGTGACAATCTAGAAAGAGAGGGAAGCCGTAATCGTTGCAATCTTTATCAGTGAAAGCAACCGATAAGCTGCTTAGACCAAAGTTTGACATCATGGCAGTTGTTCATGAGAGGTGGACGAGGCATTTAAACATTGATATAAATCTGAATAAACACATTTAAATTTTCAAGAATATTACACAACGCCCAACTAAATTCTCCTCTTCACAATGACAGATCATGATTCATTGATGTATGCCCACTAATAATTGGATTGTGGATTGCTCCACATTAGAGCAACAAGGAATAACACTTCCTTGGTGTAAAGCTTGTTTGTCTGCATTTCCAAGTAGAAAATTGTGTGAAACTATGAAGCATATTTTTCTGCAATGTCGATGACTTGTGCTAAATTGGAGACGCTGGGATTGTGTCTGGAGGGGACTCACCTGGTTGGACTGACCTTGGGAATGGAGGGCTATCCTTATCGGGCATTGGGATCCTCCTTTGTTCACACCCACTTATTTTCAATCTAACCTCTTTAATATTGGACGCAAAGCTATACTATAGTCCTCGCGATATAGACGTTGTATTCGTGAGAGAGAAGAGGTGATCCTAGAGGGTGCTAAACGGGGAGAATGCATAGTACAATTTGTCCATACAGAAATCAAAGCCCATTGGAAGATTACCGAGGAGAAACTGAATACATTCAAAAAAAAAAAAAAAAAAAAACATAAAACAAACAATTCAAAATTTCACAAAAGACTGGTTGGAGGACCCAATAGAGTGGTCATTAGGGGAGGTGAAATGGTCAGGGGCAGAAGAGACAGAGGGTTTCCAACTGGTCTTCGGAAATTGACTCATTCTTCCGCCTAGAGCTGTTCTCAGGAACCCTATTTTTTCCCAAATCCATTTTTCCCCTTTGAGCTAGCTTTGGTAGAATTACAATGGTTTGGCCAGGGAGGAAACTGATTGATTTCTAGTTCGGTTGAGGGGGGGACAAAGTAGTTTGGATGGAATGATACATCTGGCAGTCCCACGAGTGATTGAAGAGGTTTTTTTTTTCTCATTTTTAACTTATGATTGCTGATGTACTATTTCAATGATGTTTACCAGACGGTGGACCCAATTTCCAGCAGGTGCTTCTCCCCACCAATAGATGAAGCATTTGCTTTTGAAAAAAAAAAAAGAGGATCGGGGGTATTGGTGGCTTAAGCGATACAAACTCAGTTTTTTTCTCCTTCAATGCCTGTCTGAATCCACTCAGTTCGGGACCTGCATCCTCAATGCTATAATATTATCCTTGCTTTGCTCGTTGCAACTCTTCTGCTGCTGCTCACTCCTGACTTTCAACTCTGTGATCGCCCTTTTGAGTTTTTCTTTCTCGTTCTTGTAATCTTGTGTCTTCAACAAGGCCGTTTTTTCCTTGCGCAGTTCCTCTAGGTTAGATGTTGCAGGATTCCCAACACACTTGGATTTTAGCTTGTACAACTTTCTCCTCCACTTGCTAACCTCTGACTCCTCTTCCCCAGGTATTTCCACCTTCCTCCCGAATGTTGATACACAAGCTGCCTTGACACTCGTACAGACGATATGCCCCAACCTAGCCTCATGCAACTCCTTTTGTTTCGTTTCCTCGGCATGTATCTCCTCATCAGCTACCGCAAAGCCTTGTCAAAGTAAGAATCCGAAAATTTTTATTCCAAAGCTCCAATTTCAGGTTAAACAGGGATAGACCCTCTGACCCTAGTAATGTGTCCATGGCATAAACTCAGTGCGAAAAGGGTGAAATCACTGCTAAAGTTTGTTGCTTACTACAGAAAGAACCGAAGTCCTTATTAGTTTTCAAGTGACAAGTCATTTTGTGGTCAACTTTGCTCTTTTAAGGACATACTCAATCTTAAATGTATCTGACCCCATTAGCGTCCGGACGTTGATGTATGTGACCGCATTTATTGGGGTTACCATAATGGGATCTCAAACTCATTGACTCCATTTTTTGAGTTTTGTTTTTTTTGAAACTTTGTGTCCCGAGGTGTTTAGCAGTCCCCGGTGTCGAAGGCTCCATCTATTAGTGGGGAGCTGCACCTGCTAGAAACCGGGTCCAATATCCCTGTACAATTGAAAAACCTGTCGAGTCTGTAAGGATTGTTGTGGTTGTGTGTGGTGCAACATTGTGGTGTGGTAGTTTTTATATGTAGGTTTGTATCGTGGTTTCTGTGTCCCTATTGTGCCTAGCCCTGTGACTACTACGCCCACCTACAAGTTTGTTGCCAAGTCCTCAGACCCATGGAGTCGCTGACATCTGCCCTGCTAAAACTCTACCCTGCTTCTTCTGTTTCCCTACAGATAAGCACATGGCCAAACCCTTATCTACCCCTTTTGTATCCCTGTAACCACTACCCAACCCCCTCATCCCCTACTAAGCCCTACTAAACCCCTTATGTTTGCCCCTGCTAAACCCCTACAAATGCCAACTTAGCGGGGGGGAATAGGAATGCTTGGGAAGATAGGGGTTTCAGGTGGGGCGGTTCAAGGTGGTGCAGGGAGGATATCTGGAGAATCCGTAGGAAGCAATAGAAAGCTCGTTGGTTATTATTCAATGGTAAAGTCGCTGAAGTGGTCCGTTGAGGGGAACTCCCACTGCCTCTTAGTGGAGAGCCATGGTTGCCACTGCAAGTTATGTTGCTGGTCTAAAAGGCATTATTTGTGGTTTTTATCGACCCATATTGCACGAAAGTTGTCTACCATTTGCTTCCGCTTGGGTTCCTCAGTTTCTTGTCTAAGCCTGGATTGCAAGCTTCTTTAGGCGTAGTGTGTTTTGAATGTTATCGTGTCGGCAATGAAAGACCTTGCCTATATGTATCCAAATGTTTGTCGTTTTTTTTCATAAGAGTATCTCATGCGCCATGTTGCTATGACCATTGCCAAACGGGAGTATTGGAACAGGTTAAGCATGAAGTGTGACCATTCTGTTATATTCCTTAGAAGCACTCTGAACAAGAGAGTTTTTATGCTCCACGGGAGGTGTTGTCTTGTGATGTAGTGCTATGCTGCGTCCCACCAGCACCAGAGATGTACTAACATGCGATAGCTCAAGGCCGCCCGCCATTCAATGGAAGCACTTCGAATAGGAGTCTTTATGTTCCACGAGAGAGGTTGTCCCGTGATGTAGTGCTAGGTTGTGTCCCATCAGCGTCAGAGATGTGCTAACATGGGGCAATTCAAAAGCCAGTGTTCCAGGGTCGTTCGTTTCTTGGGTGGGATCAGCTCCCCAGTAAATACAAAGAGGGGACATCAAACAACGATTTCGTCAAAATAAACATTTTTTATTTTTTGAATGAAATTGAAGCCGACTAAATTGGCCCGATTGAGGTAAAAATTTTAAGTTTTTTAGGGTATAATAGTGTTTTTTTAAACGCCCTACCCCCTGAATGTATCTGGACTTAGTTGTAATCTATGGGTACGGCGTTTTAAGAAGGTCGTACCCCCTCGATGTATCTGGACGTAGATGGAGTTCAGGGTTTACAACGTTTTAAAGAGGTTGTACCCTCAAAAGCTAAAAATTCCGACCTCAATCGGACCAATTTAGTTGGTTTCAATTTCATTCAAAAAATAAAAAATATCCATTTTGACAAAATCGATGTTAGCAACTCCTTTTGCTCGAGGTTTGTCCGTGTGATGAGTCAGTCCAGAGTGGGAAGACACCTATAATGAATGATTTGTCATTATAAGGCTTCATGGTTAGTCGGTTTAATATGGGAGTACGAAAGGATCATCTGAAGTTGTTGAAATGAATGATATGTCATTGTAAGGCTCTATGGTTAATCGATTGAATATGGGAGTAAGGGGAGCCAACTGAAGTTGTTGAAGTCTTTTCTCTCATGGACGAATCTCTCTCCCAACTCCTTAGTATGTTGTCCATGATCCGGGTCGGGGCATATGTCGCTTTGCACCCATTTTAAACTGTATATTGCCATGGGTACATTGTGGACACAGTCCCCCATTGTCACTCGCATTCCGCCGAATCGAACCGGTTTGGGGACAAGGGAGTGATTGGTTCTTACAAGTAGCGGGTACTATCCTTATCTTCCAGCACGTGCACTCTGATGCAGTTGGCACCGGCAACTCCTGCTCATCCCTTTGGATTGTAGATCACCTCACTCCCAGTAGTGTTCGGCGGTAGGCATGCAGTTGCAGCGAACCGGGCTGTGTTTTAACTACTTTGTAAATTATCATGGGGAGGTGCAAGGAGTCCACTTCCAACAAGCAAAAATGAAAAGGTTAAGAACTAAAAACATTCAGTTTTTGGAAGGTACCAAGTCAATAACACTATCATCAATGCAAAGACAACCACCAAAGCAGTGATGGGGCAACAAGAAAACATTCACTCTTTGCACATCAGCAACTAGAAAACGTTCACTCTTCGCGAGAGACACATAGACGAAAACGGATAAGAATATCAACACAGTCATTTGAACGATGAAGTCGACAGTGATATTCTCTTCGCGCAGACAGTGGATATTTGGAGGTGCAAAAGAAGCAGAAACAAGTTCCATAATAGTGAAATAAAGTTTAATAAACAGAACCACAATTAACAGATCAATCAAAAAAACAAAACCATGTGTAAAATAAAAAATTAAAAAAAAAAAAAAAAACACAATCACAAATCTCAGCGAAAGGAAGCGAGACAACCCGTGGTGCTTCAACACAACAGTCAACACCAAGCATATGATAAGTAATATAATGACTCCTTGCGCTTCATTAGAGGGGGTGAAAGGAAAAAAAAAGAAGAAAAAAAAAGCGGGCGACACAGGCAGTGCATCGGTATTTAGGGAGTGAAGAAGGAAAAAAAAAAGTGCAGCAAATTACCAACATCACGAAGCACAAACAAACGGAGGGACAACAGGGAGGAGGGGGCATGAGGATGGAGTTGATGCATTAAGTTCCAATGATGAAGATGGTGGCGGCAGAGAGAGTTGGAAAGTGAGAACTGGCAAGAACATCAGACTACCCGACCATAGATTACAGTTGGTCTGTCAAGTTTGAAAAACTTACTACATAACGCAGAGGACTACTGCAACAAGCAGTTCTGGCGAGAAAAGGGCTCATGAGAGAAGCTCCGCCTATCAAGGAGGGAGCAAGGGAGTGGGATAAAAACAATGACTTCAGATAAAACAAAGTCTGACACCCAAGTTTGCTAATGTTTCCAGAGTTATTCCTTAGGTGCTTGGGATGCCAAATAATGTTATTATCACCAATAATAATAATAATAATAATAATAATAATAATAATAATAATAATAATTGTGTAGCATTGCGATAGCGTTCGGTGACCGAACACGAACGTTCGCGACCGAACGTGAACATCTATCAAAATCACCCAAACACGAACATATATAATATATAATATAAATTGCTACAGTGTAACCTCCATTTACTGAATTAAAAAAAGAAAAATTACATGATTATTGTCACTTCGCCATATTTGTGTCAATTCAGTCCAAAGACTCCAAACTAGTTATTTTTTTATATTTTTTTTACTTTTTTAGGCAAAATAATTTTGGTTCACCAAACACTTTTACATTTTCGACTCCATCAAGCCATATCGCGTGAATGAAGAAGGAGATTTATCTTGTAAAGTTCTTTCATCGGTAATGCGACAATGATAAAAAACGACTAACTCCGTGCTAGCAATCGCGGTAAGACGGGGGAGGCAAGTGTTATTCAGAATGACTAGGCGTAAAAATCACGTAGATGGTGAGTTAGATGCGAAGCGGTGAGACTCGCCAACTCGGTGGAATGCCTTCAAAACCCGTTCACTAGAGTAAGATAAAGGAAAGTGAAATTTCTAGTGTAACGATATGTGTTGGTTTTTTGTGGCTTGCCCTCTAAGGCAACGAAACTACCTTAGGTGAAAACAATGCGCGCTCTTGCACCTCATGTCCCAAGACTAGATTCTTTTCATATTCTAAATAGGATACTTGCAATGTAATTTAATGCAATTAACTAAA
>BFEA01000433.1:693707-706677 GCA_003427395.1 Chara braunii
AAAACATGGAAAGATGCACCGCCACGAGGCCCCAAGACGACAGGCATAGTAGGGAAATCTGAGAAGGGGAAAAAAAAAGGAAAAACAAAACGAAAAGAAACTGGGTAGTTGTCAGCACGTGTCTCCCCTAGGGCCTCTGCGTTGTTGTCAGCCCGTGTATCCCGCTGGCCCCCTGTATTCCCGTCGCACAGAAGACAAAAATCATGGAGCTGCATCTTTCCATGTTCTAGCGAAGATTCACTCTCGTTTTGCACATTTGGAGATCAATCGTGGAAACAGAGAGTGAAACTTTCCGTAGAACATGGAAAGATACAGCGCCACAATCTTTTTTTTTTTCCTTCTCGTTTCTTCTTGTTTTTTTTGGAAAACGGCCTGGCCCTCCCACGTGGATGACTAGACTGCAGTTACAAACTCTGCCCTGCGACAGCCACGCGACGGCGGAGTTTGGCCTGCAGTGTAAACTTCAGAGGGGACTGGACTCCAGAACGGCAGTTTGAAATGTATTTTCAAACTCTAACCCTGACCGCGCCCTAGTTTTCTCTATTAGTATAGTATCACGGGGAACCCTGTAGCAAACAGTCCGAGTTCAACCCTCCAACGAGGGAACAATGCAGGGGCTGCACCCGACATGCAGGTGGGAAATACCGGCCAGGGTCAGCTGGTAGCATCAGGACCGAGCTTCGATGGGCCAGTCGCTGTGCGTATCACGAATGGATTTATATTTTTCTTCCACTACATAACCGCTGCTTTGCAAATGTGAAAATGTAAACCTGCCCGCCCGCCAAGGACTGTACCGCTCTGCACACAGCCGAACAAAAAAGTACTGCAAGAGCAGATGGATATCCTTTTTTCTTTTTTCTTTTTTCTTTTTTCTTTTCTTTTCTTCTWCTTTTTTTTTTTTGTTTATATTTAAAAAGTCCAGGGTGTTGTAAAGGCCAGCCAGTGTGTGCACAGTGATCACCTGGAAGTGTGAGCCGCGGGTGTCCTGGAATATGAGACCACCTCCCAACCCATCCTCACGTCAATACTCCTAGCGCACCCCCTATCCCACTATCCTACCTCAGTGTGGCCAGCACTCAGGACCATTGCCCTACCAACGGGCAGGCAACTTGGACCGAACAGCAGTGATAGGCACCAGGGCGGATAGATTGCCCAGCCCTGGTGGAAGCGGAATCGGACGAACCTTGTCGAACGGGAACTTCGGACACCAGGCCCAGACAATGAACTACAGGCCCCATATATAGCCACCAGACAGTTCTATCCGAATGTCAGTAGGAACTGCACCCAATGGCACCCTATCCAACCTACCTGAACCTACTGCAGGCGCTAGACCCCACCAGTGACTAGCTCCCCAGCCTGTGTTTTTGTGTGTATATTCTGTGAATCTATGTAGGCAGTATCATGTGTGGAAACTTATGTAACCCATAGGCGATATATAATTCCCAAGCCATGTGTGTATGCCCGAAAGCTATGTGTACTTCGTGAACCATGTGCGTATATCGAGGAGAGAACGGTGCAAGCTGGACAAGGACCCCCCCCAAGGACCGAACCAAGCTCGAACCCGTAACCTCGTAACATGTAATCCAAGACTCTACCGTATGAGCAACTACCAGAAATGGAACGAACGTGTGATATGCCAGACTGGGGAAAACATCAGAACACCCGAGACCAACACCCCAAGCAAACCCTGTGAAACCCACAACCAACATACAACACGGTGGACTACCCTTGGGTGGTGCGCAGGCAGTGTCTGTAATAGTACCATGCGTCAGCCCAAGGGGATGTGAGTCCAGCCGTGCGTCAATCTAACGCCCTGCTGGTGTCCATGCGCAAGGCTACGGGGTTTTGAACCCGCAACCTTGTACCACAAGGTGCGGTGTCTGTAATAGTACCATGCGTCAGCCCAAGGGGATGTGAGTCCAGCCGTGCGTTAATCTAACGCCCTGCTGGTGTCCATGCGCAAGGCTGCGGGGTTTTGAACCCGCAACCTTGTACCACAAGGCGCATTTCCATCCGGTGCTCTAACCACTGAGCTACATCAACTCGACAGCAGATGGATAACAGCTGGACAGCAGATGGATATCCTCAGAGTTCAACAACAGCGATTTTTTATTATTATTATTATTTTTTTAATTACAAACCGGGCCCAGCGCCCATGGCTGATATTGGCCAATAAGAAGATTGAGGCCGGGGTCCTCACAGTCTACCCGGAAAGACCTTTTATGCTGTTGAAAGAGGGAGAAACCTCTTCACCCTGAATCAGGCGCCAAATATCAACTTATAAGGAGCCAGTCTCTTCCTCTCCCACCTTAACCTTTGAACCCCTAAGCTCCCCCACGTGTACCTCAGTCCTTCTGTCTCGGTCCCAACTACTTTCCACCCAAAAACGCTTACCCCTTAAAAGAAACTTTCTACCTAGAACTCAGCCATTCCGTTCCGGGATAGCCCCCATTCCTGCTTATCTTTCTTCCCCGTACCAATCTATTTGTACCAGACTATTTGCAGGGGTGGGAAAGAAGTGAGGAAACTCGTTACAATGTCTCATAGGGATTGAACTGTCTAGCTTCGTCCAGTCGTTGAAGACGAGACGGTACTTGTTACCCTGCATCCTCCCTTGTCCTCTTACTTCCCCATGCCATTCCACCTTTCATATCTTCCCCCTGATTCCCCCCCAAGCCAGCGTTTGCTGAAATCTTGTATTCTTTGCTTTATCTCACTTTGTGTGTGCAAATGGCATATTTGTGCATTGAGTTCCTCTCATCGTGTTGCTATGTTCATATTGATTTGTTGCTGTATGTTTTCAGTAAATTCCGGTCCCTCCAGCCTCACACCTTCCATCTCATAGGTGCAGCGGCGTCTCCACAGTGCCCATAGTATTGCTCTGCGTCCCAGTTTTTCGTTAAAATGGACATTTTAGATTTTTTGAACGAAATTGGAACCCACTTATTTGGCCCTGAAAATGTCACTGTTTTAGCTCCTTAGGGGCCCTCTTGGATGTACCTGAACTTAAGTCCAAATGGACCCTCAGGAGATAAACGGTGATATTGTTGGGCCAAATAAGTAGATTTCAATTTTGTTCAAACATGGTGACATTTTTTAACAAAATTGAAACCTACTTATTTGGCCCAACAATATCACCATTTATCTCCTGAGGGTCCATTTGGAGGTACATCCAAGAGGGCCCCTAAGGAGCTAAAACAGTGACATTTTCAGGGCCACATAAGTGGGTTCCAATTTTGTTAAAAAATGGTGTCATTATGGCTGGAGGGAGCTTCGGGGGGAGCCGCGTGAAAAAGTGCGTTAGCGTTGAAATGGCGACAGTGGCGGTGGTGCCGCCTGGTCGTCTGTGGCGGCTGAGTAGAGCGCAGTGTCTGAGCATGTCGACGTTGATCCTCCCATGATGTGCCTAACCTGCCAGGCAGCACAGCTGTGTGATAGCCATGGCGGACAGTGTCTTGGTGTAGCCTAGCCCTTGAGTGGGATAGGGAGTGCCTTTGCGCTCTTACACCAGGGCATCCTGGCAGCCTGTACTGCACCTTCATACCATACCAAACCCTCATACATGTGAAATCCCGACACCAGAGGAGCCGTCCTCCCCTCGAGCCTCAAGCTCGAAAGGGAGGGCTCCTTTCTCACCACCCAAGAGGAGTGTAGTTCACCTCCACTCACCTCTTCATGCCAGGATGGCAGCAGCGTCAACGAAAGCAGTGGGAGGGCTTGCAATGGCGGTGGGAGTGCTGCCGGCACTGCCAAGGATACAACCTGATACACTCTACATTTGGTTGTATTGATGATTCCATCCTTCACCTCTGCTCAGACGACTCTCCAAGGTGGATACATCAACTTTTGTGATCAACTATATGAAGGTTGGCAGCAGCGTCGGTGGAAGCAGTGGGAGAGTTTGTTCTGTGCTGCTGTCTTTTAGTCGTATTTTAGGGTACCGCCATTCCTTGGTATGTTGTTGCTTCCTGAATTCCGCGAGAAATGAAACTCGTATTGTTTCGTTCGGTTCTGCTACATGCATCGCCGTTAGTGTTTTGAATTTAGAAATACGTAAGGTAAACAGTTCGGACATAGTAATGGGCTATAGTATTGTGGGTGTTTAGGATTTTGGTTTATATTGGTTTTCAGGTTGAAATGTTTGCAGTGGTTTAGGGTTAAACTCACGGGACTAGTACCAGTAGTAGTGCCTCGAGGAGCAGTGAGAGTGCGACAAGAGGCAGTGGGAACTTTACTGGTTTGGTGGTAAGAGAGACCCGGTAAAGAGCAAACTTGAGTTGTATCAATTGGGTGTGTGGTGGGAAACCCGTCTAGGCAACTCAGGCTCCTTACAGCGTTTTGGACAGTGATGATGAGAGGGCAGCCTTGACACTGTTGACGGACTTATTGTTATCTGTTTGGAGTTGCAGAAGGGTGGGGTTACCTATATTCGTGGCTATATTCACTATGGATCTCGGTAGTAAACATTGACCTCGTTTTTTAGTTGTTTTCTAGGCTAATATAATTTGTGCTGCTGTTTTTCAGCCGTACTTTAGGGCACCACTATCCCTCCGTATGTTGTTGTTTTCTGAATTTTGTGGGAAGTGAAATTTGTATCGTTTTTTCGGTTTTGTTACATGCATCGCCTTTAATGTTTTGTATTTAGAAACACGTAATGTAAACAGTTCGGACATAATAATCGGTTATACAATTGTGGGTGGGTAGGAATTTGCTTTATATTCGTTTTCATGTTGGTATGTTTATCCTGGAAATTGGAAGCGTCACGGGCGGCAGAGCGCTACCGGAAGCGCTCCGCCGCCCGACGTTTTGACGCGATAGCAGGTTCCTTGATGAGGGTTGGAAACGAAGAGCGGTTGGGGCTCCATGTCAACAGCTTCGACGCGAGGACGAGAGTGCGGGGTGAGAAGTCAGCAGGCAGATGATGAGGCGGGAGAGGGATCATGAGGCATGGAGGAGCAGGCTAGTGGTGTCCGGGCGCTGCTGCAGGCTCTCCTTTTTGTTGTTTCTGTTATGTGCTTGCTTGCTTGAGTGGAAGAACACAGGGGCAGCGTATCTCATATCAAGGTCTCATTGGAGAGGAGGAATATCGCAGGGGGGAGTAAGGGGAGGCAGGCAGGGTTTCATGGGCTAGAGGAAGAGTATTACAAGAAGAAATGGGAGGAGGAACGTGTGAGTAAGGTTTTCTATAGGCGGGCGACGTCTGCGACGATGACACCCCTTCATCTCCTTGGGCTACCTGCGAGGGGCGGCTGGCAAGCTCAACGAGTTACTCTCATAACGTGGTTTGGAGTGTTGTGATGGTAATCCTAGCTACGGTCTTGTTATCTTCATTGTTCGGTCCTTTGGGACGGTTGAATAGTTATCAACCACAGGCGGCCGAGTTGCTTGGGAGCCGATGAACGAGGAGGTGAGGTTTGGAGAGAGAGGGGGGTGCATTTATGGATGTCAAGGGTAAGTTGTGTTCTTCCTTTTCATGTTTTGTAGCGGTGATTCTATGATGACCTTGATGTGATTCTTAACGATGTGATTCTTAGATAAGTTTTGTCTGGTTCAATACCTATTAGTCCCTCTAACCTTGAATTCTAGATATGGAACGAAAATATGACTAATAACTTTGATTCTGAGGTTTGAAAATCAAGATTACATCAAGATTAATCCTTACCTGGTTTGGTTGCCTAATTCTGACTCAGTTTGTTTGCCTATTTCTTTCAAATTTCATATAATTAGCCGTGTCAACTGTCGTATGTTTTGTTGCTGAATTATGTCGTGGACAATACTTTTAGCCTGAGATTCGTAAAATCAGAGGTCGAACACCTCTGATTTCTTAAAAGTAATTTTTAAATTTTAACTCAATCTCTTTTTATCTTTTGATTTGTCTTGACGCTTAAATTCATGACGTACGTAATCTTGACTTCGAAATTCTAGTCATTGTGTGTTCCGATTCAATTTATGATTGTTTGGTCTTGATTTGCGTGGGCACCTCTGATTTCTTAAAAGTAATTTTCAAATTTTAACTCAATCTCTTTTGATCTTCTGATTTGTCTTGATGCTTAAATTCATGAGGTATGTAATCTTGATTTTGAAATTCTAGTCACTGTGTGTTCCGATTCACTTTCTGATTGTATGATTTTGATTTGCGAGTTTTCAAAAATCGGACTTAGTTTTGATGTCTCAATAATCATTCCATCTGTTTTTGGCTATTGAATCTGAATGGAAGCATCTCCTTTAGGGTTGGAACCCTTCCCTGCGAGGGTTACACAAGGTAGGTGGCGTGATCTTTGAGAGGGAGGGGCGGTGTTGAGGGTTTTTCCTTTTCTAGGCCACACTGATTTTTGGGTCGGATCAGCTATGGCCGTTGGGAAGAGAGGACAAGGGTTGTTGATGTCAGCATGGTGAGATGTTGTAGGGCTGTTTCACTTGGAGGGGTGGGGCAGGGAAGGGGGATCTTCGGCTTTGCGGGGCATACTTTAGGGGGTACTATATGCAACTGAGGGAGCATGAGTGACATTTAGGGGGTTGTTCTGAACTGGGGCTGGGAGGTGAGGGGGTGTTTCCCTGCGGAGGCAGTATCAGACAGGGGGTCGTTTTTTTAGGGAGAGGAGTAATCCGTTTTGGCTCTTGTGAGCCTTGTACATGCAATCGAGATTAGAATAGGCTCTGGAGTTTCCATGGGGAGAGAGGGTGTTTTTTTCCCTCCCTTCCCCTCTTCTTGTGGAAATAGTAGGCGCCAAAACATATATAGGATTTTCTCAATCTTCTGATTTTCTGATTTTTCAATATGTTTTTGAGAAAATGGACCACTGAAGGAACAACGGATTCACAATTCTTTAGTCTCGCATCAATCAGAGCCCATCGCACGACGATGGAGGCACTTCTCGATCCTGCGACGGACGAGTTGTCCACGACCACGACACAATGTGTAAAGATAGCCAGAACCTTTTACCAAGACCTCTTCTCATCCCAGATCCCTCAGCCACAGGACCCCCGCCACTTAGCAGAAGTGGAGAGGTTCTTAGACCACATGGAGGGACGCCTTTCGGCGGAGCAGATGAAACGGATAGAACGCAAAATAAGTAAGGAAGATATATGGACCGCGCTAATGCAGATGGAAGAGGAAAAGACCCCGGGCATTGATGGTTTCCCAAAATAACTTTGGGAAACTATGCGGCCGCACCTTTCTGATGATCTGATGCAATTCTATGAGGAAGTCTGGAGCACAGGAGAGATTGGGGAAATGTTGGGGCAAGGGGTGCTCTCTTTGCTTCACAAAAAATGACAGAATGAATATACACAATTACCGCCCTATCACCCTCCTGACAGTGGTCTACAAGATGTTATCTAAGGCGCTCGCCAATCGCATAATCGAAGTGGTGGAGGACTTGGTGCACCCATCACAAACGGGGTTCATTCGTAACAGAAATATTCAAGAAAATATACTCCTAATTCATGATGTAATAGACTTAACACGCAGAGATAAAAGTAATGCTGCATTTGTCTTTATTGACTTTGAGAAAGCCTACAACCATGTCGACTGGACCTTCCTGGACAAATGCCTTGAAAAGCTAAACTTCGGACCATCGTTCCGAAGATGGATTAGAATCCTGCACCAGAACGTTACCACCAGGGTGCAGATAAACGGCACCTTAGCCCCAGAGATCAGACTTCACAGATCAGTCTGGCAACGAGATCCGATAGCCCCCTTCTTATTCGTACTGATAATGGAGGTCCTATCAGCTAACCTACGAAACAACAAGAACCTGAATAGGATTCACCTGTCCAGAATCCCGGATGAAGCTGTTCCGATATGCTCACTGTTCGCCAACGACCTGACAATCATGATAGACGCAACACCTAAAAATATGGAGGAAATTAAGAGGCTGATTGACAGATTTTGCGCTCTCTCGGACATAACCATCAACTGGGGGCAAAAAACACTAGGTTGGTGAATTCACCGCCAAGGGGGCCGTCCCCCGGAGGAACCACGCATCACATGGCTCCCTCAAGACGCGCCTGTAAAGGTCTTGGGGATAAAGATGACGGCACACGACCGCCCGCTCGACAATGACAAATGGATCATGGCCCCAGCGCTGGCCAAATTTACCCAATGGGACCACAAGCAAACATCCCTTTTTGGAAGGTCTCTGGTAATCAACAACGTGGTTCCAGCTACACTATGGTATAAGTCTATCCTATGGTCGGTCAGTGAAGCGGCCCAGAAAGCCCTCAAGCGAAAAGTGGCAGCATACTTGTGGAGAGGAGATAGCTAGAATACCAATGCCATGAGCAGAGTGGCATGACTCTCAGCGGTCCAGCCCAAAGCCCAGGGTGGACTAGGTATACTAGATCCTCCCATGCAGATACAGGCATTGAGCGGGAATTTGAGCCTGTTATGGTTCGTGTGTCTAATTTTCGAATTATCCCTGCAGTGGAAACCGCTGGCTATGAGACAGATCGCACATCTTGCCCCGTAATCTCCTCCAGACATAGACCCGCTGCGGTGGTTAGACGACAGATATTGGAAGGTCCCGAGGAGACCCCCGGAGGGGGGCCCACGAGAAGCTTTGTGGCCATGATTAATCAAAATCTGGAGAAAACTCCCCCCCCCTAGATCGCCCACCCCTAGAGCGTTGGGAAGAGGTGGCAAGACAACCCCTTTTTAGGAACCGGTGGATCACAAATTCACACAGTCAAATCTTTTGCAGTTCGGATTCCCCATGGAAAGGATGGGTCAAGAACGGGATCACTCGGGTGGGGGACCCATGAGATGAACCCAGAAGAGATTGGAAAACACCGGAACAAATGAGAGAGAATCTCCGCTATTGCCATAATCCTGAAACAGCACTGGAGGAACTCCTGGAAGCCTTCCCTGTGGCCTGGCTCCCTATCCTGCGTAGGGGACCGCAACTGCAAGAGGGGGACTGGGTGTCCACCAAGGACTCTGCAAATCGAGTAGGGCTAGTACACTGGGTGAGACCAGAAGATTCCTGGTTGAGGGGTACAGTGTTGGAAAAGATGGGCGACTAATGGGTAGCAAAGTTCCCTTTGTATGGACCTCCAAAGACCGGTTGTACAGAGTGAGAGTCTATGGCGAAGGGGAAGGGAAAAGAGCTTTCAGGCCTGAGATACCGCTAAGTATGCTCCCTCTGGACCCGACAGAGTGGGTATGGACCCCCCAGCACACCCCAGGGCACGCGAGCTAAAACCTCTGCCCCTCTGCAATCTGACTGTCAAAACTTCCTATCGGAAGCTCAGAGTTAGAAAAGTTTTGAGAGACACTGTCCAGGAGAGCAGCGACATCTTAACATAGACAAACAGTTGTTGGCGCCCATTAGATGGTTCAGAGACTGCAAATGCGGGCCGACCAAGATCACATCCTTACAATGGCAAATCGTGCATCGATGTCTCCCCACCAACAGTTGGTTGATGGATCACACTCAATTAGAACAGCAAGGGCAGGTTCTCCCTTGGTGCCCCCGGTGCCTTTTGACCTTCCAAGTATAGAAAAGGGAAGAAATAATAGAGCACATTTTTGTCCAATGCCCAGTAGCAGTAGCGACATGGAGATGGTGGCGGCAGCTAGTCCCAGGACACACATGGCCATGGGAATGGAGGGCGATTTTGCTTGGATACTGTCCAGTCCTCCAAGAACAGACCTTTGCATGGAACATGTTCCACCTAGGAAGAAGAGTGATCCTATGGGTTACATGGTGACAACAATGTGCCCGGGCCATGGAGAAGGTGTTGGTGGATTGGGAAAAAAGAAAATAATATCTCAAATAGCAGCTTCAATTGGAACTGTCCCGACAGTGGGCAATAACAAAACAAACATTAGACTCTCACCACCAATCAAAAGACTTTCTAAAGACAATCAAAAAGTTTAGCCAAGAATGGTTGGGCAGTGATCGGGAGGGATGGGTAGCAGAGGTGATATGGTATGGTCCATGGGAAAACCAGGATCAAAGGGAAGATGAGCCTATGGGAGCAAAGCCCCCCCGGGACTACCACCTGGCTTTTAAATACTGGACTTTACGTCCGACATAAGAGTTTGCAGACCCGTTTCCGCCCCACCACCAAGCAATAGAAGAATGGGTGGGATAGTCAAGACTTGGAGGGTAAAAGACAAAAAAAAAAGGTTTTATCAGTCTTCCAACAACGACCCTTTTCTTATAACTGTCCTTTTCTCATATGGGATGCTGAGCCCGTTTCTCAGCACGGATTGATTGAGGGCACCAGAAGGATAACACTAGCTCGACATGGACAAGGGAAGAGAAGAAGAGCACACCGGTGCCCCCCAGTGACTCTCTTTCTAAACCTGGTCAAGCCATGGGGCAAGAATGAAGAAGAGGTTGGTCGCATGACCGGGAGAGGGAGGAACTTGAGCGGAATTGTAGGTATCTGGCGCCCGATACAGGGTGAAGAGGTCCTCCCCCCCCTTTGTCTCCCGGTAACCTGCTCAGTCAATCCTCTGGATTCCAGAGCAATCAATGCTGGCAGGCGTCAGTCTGATTCCTAATATCTTCCAAAAAAAAAAATTGAGTAATCTACTCAGCCAAAAAAAAAAAGGTGAGTGAGAGAAATAGATGGGGGGATATTAGGCATCCTACTAGCGAGGGGGCTACTTCGTAGGATGGAAATGGGGCACAGCAGCAGCGGAGATGGTGACTCTGTTGTAGTAAGTCTTGCCAGAGTGAGGTAAAGAGGATTGTCAGGGGGTTCTGAGTTGTTTAGCCAAAGCCAGGTAATGGCTCTGGTATCTCAGAACAGGAGGGAGGGGGGGGGAACTAGAACTGGAGGATGGAAGGTAGTAAGGGGGCTCTCAACAGAGGAAGGTTGTTTGTTAAGGTAAGTAGGTTAGAAGGACGATGCTGGGACGACACAGACCAGTGCTGGAACTTTTGCGTTGTGACCTAAGGGGAGCTTGAGGCCTGTGGAGTTATGCCGAGGGTGGATGGCATAACCAGACCGTTCGACGTAGCCGGCGCCGGGGTATTAACCATGTAACATGTGTTAAGGGCTTGCTGCTAAGGGAAACGTTGAGGGAGGAAGACACTTCATGTCCGTCAGAACTAGGTTGGTCAGTACTAGGGAAGGTTGTGGTGCCCTGTTACCCTAGCAGAAGGGGGTATGAGATCAAGTGAGTTCTGGCACGAGGACTGAAAGTCTGGACCGACGTTCCGTTTGTTGAAGGGGGGAGTTTTGGATAGTAGGCAGTTTCAGTTTTGACCCCCTCCTCTCATATTTTTCCAAGCCTTTTCAATTTTTTTTCTGAATTTTAGCCTATCTCATGAGGAAAGTCTTGAGAATGCCTTAGGATTCTGGGCACCTCTTGCAACTCATTTTAGGTTTTTTAATGTTGTTATATTCATGGATCTGCGTTTTTTCGATGACAGAACGACGCTAACCGGAGCTGGGGGGTTGCCCTGTAACCTGTTAATAGCAGGAGCGTGAAGCCTGGTAGAGAGATCTGGGGATGCCTTGGGCTGGGCATTCCAAGGGAAAACCAAGGGTTGTTGTTGGGACGACGCTGGCCGGAGCTGGGGTGAGCTGTGTTGCCCTGTAACCTAGTAGGATGAGAGCATGCGGTCTGGGAAAGCTCGGCAGGAAATAAGACAGTGTTAGAGAATTTTAGAATGTTTTGTTGGGAATTCCAGGGGTTGCTGAGCATTCAAAGGGTTTCTCTTGCTTCCGTTTTGACTTAGTAAGTGCTGCTTAAGTAGCCTAGCAATAGGTTAGCAGTTATCCATGTTTTTCCTAAATTTTCTAAAATCTTTTTCATAGTTCTCAGATTGTTCTTAGTCGAAGCCAGGTAATGGTCCTGGTATTTCAAATCATTTGTATAAATTCTATATGGGACACTGGGCCCGGTTCCCAGTACGTGTTGCTTAAAAAAAAATAAAAATAAAAAATGTTGGTATGTTTGTAGTGGTTTAGGGCGAAACTCACAGGATTTGGACGATATGAGAGACCCCATGAAAAGCAAACTTACGTTGTATCGTCTAGGCAACAAAGGCTCTTTACAGTGTTTTGGGCAGTGATGATGAGACAATAATCCTAATGCTTATTCTTCCTTCCCAGCTCCTAGTCATTGAGCATATAGGCTAGTTTTAGTTTCTAAGGTTTAGCCGTTTATTTGGATCCTGGCGGGAAGTAACACTACCGATTTAGGCAACTGAGCATGGTTCGATAGTAGTTTAGTTTCGATGAGCGACACTCTAATAATCTGCTAGGTGGCACAGACTGAACTCTAGCACCAAGTAGGACGGTGCCTTGTCTCTGCATGGAATTACTTTGAGCTTCAAGGGATTTTGGAAGATGAGGGTAGACCAGTGAAAGGAAGGGACGCTGGACCCGTTTACCAGCAACAGCCCAATTAGGGCTATTGGTTTCATATCTTTCGGGTTGTTTGTGAGGAATTTCCTGTCTCCTTTCATTTGTGATAAAATCTAATGATTCTTCCAAAAAAAAAAAAAAAAAAAAAAAAAAAGGTGACATTTTCAGGACCAAATAAGTGGGTTTCAATATCGCTCAAAAAATATAAAATGTATGTTTTGACAAAATCACTGTTCAACAGCAACTCTCCAATCGACACCATAAGGAAGAAGAAGTCGGGTTTGGGTGTGAGTGGGTACTGTTGGAGGAGTGGGGCGGTGGTTCAACTGTCCGACTGACGGGCAGCCAAAGTATTCAAAGAACTTGGGCATATCCATCTAAGATGACAATGCGGCCGCCGTGTGACACTTTCCAAGGACAAAAGTTGCAGAACGATAAATGGTCAGGTGAACTATTAGACAATATATCGGTCACTTGACAACCAACTGCTTTAGCCACCAGTACATTTCCCATACATCGGTCGCGGTACAGAATTTGCCCTGCCCGCAAGAGAAAAATGAAAACCGACACGGATGTATCTGGCTCGCATCACGAACCATTCCCCGCCGCCGCGGGCCTGAACTTCCGTGTTAACCGCCGT
>BFEA01000433.1:731510-745807 GCA_003427395.1 Chara braunii
AAAAAATCAGCACAATATGACAGTTTAAATGCAATTCGGTGCAAAATTCGTCGAAAATAACACCCCTGGTTAACCACGTGTGTCACGTACCAACCAATAATCAAGCTCCCAAGCCGCTGCTGCTCATCTCCAGTCAGTCTATTTGGCAGTATAGACAATGTGTCAATTCATTGGTGGTATGTGCTCTCACAGTTGGTCTATTGCTTCAGCAGGTAAGTCCTTGACTCATTTGGCTCGTTGCTCAGCTTTCAATAAAACACGCACTGCTTTTGTCAATGGGCACCCTACCATTTGTGGCCTGCCTCCGTGCTGCCTTTCAATTCACTACGCTCGTTGATCCGTCCAAGGTACATATACCCTATCCTTCCCGCTTTCTCCTTCCTGCTATGCTTCCTTCCGAGCTTCATTATCAAGCCCCCCCCATCCGCTTGAATGCGCCTGGCCGCCAACTTAGTCAGATGCATTCATAGCTTGGGTGAGAATTAGGTGAGAACATTTATGAGTGGAAGGAACGTTGGCAAGCAAGAAGCCAACTTCAATCAGGAGAACAAAGTACGGACTAACCCAATGCTATTGCGAGGAATACTTCCTGCCGGCCCGAGCGCTGTGCGTGGCAACCCCAACGCTAGCCACAATCATCAAGACTAAGGAGGGACCGTTGTCGGGAGCACATTATGTCATCTCGACTTCAAAGACGAAGACGGCCTCGATCCTCCGAAGGGAAGACTCAAGCAATACAGTCGAGGTGGTATTGGTAAGCCATCCCCCTTTCTATTATTTATGTGTAAAATGAGGATAAATCTTCAGCTAAAAAGCGGAAAGATACATCCAAAGATTACAAAGTCGTTCCTTAATTTCCCACGCGCAGCTCCCATACCATGTGCCTCTAAACTCGCTAATCTATCTCGAAATCCGACATGGCCATCATATTCGCAGTGGTCTCGAACCTCCTGTTATTCTCCTTTCACTCTCAATTTCAACGTGAATCGAGCAAGACTTCCATCTTCTCGCTCGACCATTCCGCCATCTCCACGCACCACGTTTCTTGGCTAGCTCCAAATTTACTAACTCTCTACTAAATCTAACACCAGATTTGGATTTGCCTGCCTCAAAAACTTCGATTTAGGCTCCTCCCTTCCTCAAATCTCCAAAGAAATGAGTAAGATAATCCTTTCTTCACCATATTATACATGCTCTCACCATTCTCTCGCGCACCATATCTTTCTTCTACCACCTGACCTACTAACTTTCGTCTTATTCTATCAGCATATTCGGAGTCGCCCGCCCCAGAAACCCCAACTTCAATCTTCGATTCACCCGATTTTATCAAAGATCGGGGGAGAACTCAATTGTTTTCTTTGTTATGCCCGTGCGTAGCTCCGCCGTCTCCATTTCGGGTCAGCGTGCACCTAGCGCGACTTGGCGCCCAAATTCAGCTCTTCCTTATTTGTGCCCCGCCGAGTCGTCTGCTCCTTCGTTCCTGCGGCTAGCGCATCCTCGGACCGGAGCAAATCCACAATGGCTGAACTGACTATCATAAGGAGTTCCCGATGCAAAACTGCTACTCCTTTCAGCAGTTTCGACGATCGCCTTGCATAGTATTGTCAGTGTTTCTACCCAGCACCCGACCCCGCAGCTACCGAGGGATTTTTCGGAAGAAACCAGCTACTAAATGGCTTGATTAGTCTTCCGCTGCCCGTAAAGAAATCCTACGAACGTTGCATGTAGCATCAGCGCAATGAGCCTATCTCAGTGCCTACGGCCACTCTGTTTTGTGTAGGACCGAAACACCATTCCTCTTGGGTTCCCAACTAACACAACGGTCACATAGTCGGGTCGAAGCGGCCCTGATGCCGATCTTGACGGTAGTTGCAGATATTTCAATGGGAATTCTAAGGGTCGAAGAGGGGAGGGCCCCTCTTTGATCCGTAGCTTGTCGTGGCACCGCTACGCTTTCTCAACAGCGCTCCGGACCGTTTTCAAGTCGCTGCGCCCGGGCACGATTTACCATCTTACGGGCCCCTCCGATATACCCATACTCAACCTCTCACGGCATATCGTAGTTGGCCGATGAAGCATTTGCAGCAACCCCACCATTCAGGTTTTTTCTGCTTCATGGGCTAACCACTATTCGGTTCGCAGGCGCGTTGAACTCCTCGGTCCATGTTTCAAAGACGGGCAGGGCACCAAAATCTTGCCAGCATCCCTAACACGTGGAATCCGAACAACCCATCAAAAGAGGCGTGTACTCAAGGTCCTCGACTACAGTGACGACCGCTAAATCTGGCGCCGCATCCAAGTCAAAGGGACGTCGGAGCATAAAATAATAATAATATGACGCTAAATAAAAAATTATTCAGAAACTTTTAATTGTCAGAATATGACGAACAAGGAAAAGGAAGTCACTAGTACCGTTCCGACGCCGACGACGACAAAACCAAGAGTGATGCAGGCCCTCAACCCCTCGATCCCTTCACTCTCCTCTAATATCCCCTCGTCGTCGCAGCTCGATCTCGATCCCTGAATCTCATTAATGAAAGTCCGACGCTGTAATCAATAGTGTTATGCCCAAGGTTGGATTTAGTTTTAGCGGACACCTAAATAATGTGCGACGTGCAGATCTACCGAAGTGAATTCAAAATCACATTGTTCTCGACACCGTCCTCCGCACATACGCACAAATCACAGGCAACTACACCAATCAAGAGGCGTAATATTTTTAATCCTAGTTTAATCAGAAATAAAAACTTGGGCGGCAACCAACGTCGGTTTCACAATCCATCAAAAAAAGAAAGAGATCAAGCGCACCTTAAGTCCGCGCGCCCACACACTCTCTAATCTAGTCAACCATCTAGGGATCGTAAACCAGAAACACAGTCGCGCCTCGCGCGATATATTTACACTTTAAACTAAACTTATTTTATGTCGCTTACAAAACCCAGGGCGGATACCCTTGTAAGCGTATTCGCATCGACAACACCTATAGCGTCGAAAAAACAGCACAGCAGCACCGCCACCGCCAGGATCGGAGCGAGACAGCGACAATGTCGTGGGGCAGACCAGCCGACGAACGTAATGTGACCACCCAAACGAAACCGTGGACGACCGATTGACAAAGCTCCCACGCAGCACCATGCACGCACGCGCACACGCTCCCGAACAACGGCTATGGCGCAGGTGGAAATCAACAGCGGGTATGCCACCTCCATCGGTGGTGGTGCAAGAGAGAAAGATGGCGGACTGATCTGTCACTATCATCGATGGAGGCAATGTGACCATACGGACGAAACGGTACAGGGTCAGTCTGGACAATCAACGAGAAAGGGTTTTTTCACATTCGTATATATCGAAAATAAAGCAACAGTTACGAAAATATATCTCAAATTGTATGACAAAAAGGAAAATAAAAAGACCGCAACGCCAAATTTTTGTATTTTTTGGGGGGCAGGTCGTCCGTTCCCACCAACACGGAAAACTATGAAAGAGGTTGGCGGCCAGCCACACTTTGGACCGCCTCAACTGTTTCAAAGGCCCTTTCCGCAATCCGCTGCCCTTTAACCTCTCCCACCTCGGCCCGACGTTGCGATGCATAGGATTTTGGGAGCTCGACTGAAAAGGTCGGCGACCTGCCGAAAATCCCACCCCTAACTCACAGGGTGGAAGGTTTTCGGCTGTCACAGGGAGTGGTGGTTTAATTCCTCTTTCATCATTTTGATTTCCTCCCTTGTTCAACAAATATGGTTCTAACTTCTAAGGGTCAGATCCCACTCGCAAAGAGGACTGTCATAAGTGTCTAAATGTGGACTTGTTTGTGAAGAGGTCCGAAAAATTGTCATTGATCTACGTTTCCGCACCTTTGCGTGGAACATGTCCAAATTCAGACTCTTCTTCCAATCCTCTTTGCCAGTGGAATCTGGCCCTAAGTTCGTTGAGTGCATATCAAATTTGAGTTTCGACGCAAAAGAAAGAGAGTATGGTGTGCATGTGTGCGCCATCAGCTTCCTGAATTTTGTGGCAATCCAACAAAACATCCTTTCACAATCAACCAAGAGTCGGCGCGCCTCCCGTTTTTGCCCGGATGAGGCTTGTGTCTCAAGTGTCGACGCGCCTCCCGTTTTTGCCCGGATGAGGCCTGTGTCCTGTGATTATGCATCTTTGTGACTATATGTTATGATGAGAATGGACATTTAAACCACCAGTACTTCCTTCAACGATCCGGCACGACACCGTAGCAATGCTTGGTCTGTGCACAGCCGCACTTTTCGAAAACGTTGGTGGTTTATAAAGAACAACGTGCATTTCAAATTATATACTTCGTGACAAAGATAATGCCAGATAGTCACGAACGAAGAACTCGCCCGTTTGCAAAACGCGTGTAGCGAGTGCAGGTAACAAAGACAAAAGTCAAGAAAAGGAAAATGGTAACTGGGGCTTTTGTTCCTCGTTTATCACAAGGAAAATGGGGAAAGAAGGAAAGCCTCCAATGAAATAGGAAATGAGACAGATTGTTTAATCAAGCTTCAACGATTGGATTCAGCACACGAATCTGGATGTGTTTTATGCAGATATCCAGAAAAGCGGGATGATAAATAACCACTTACAGCACCTCTTCCCTCGCCCGTCTGATGCAGCAGTCACATCAAATCCTCTTTTTGCTAGTGGGACCTTGTCCTGGCCGAACACAAAACATTTTAGAGCGAACTTAAGGGGGCACCCATTGCTTCG
Organism: Chara braunii; assembly: GCA_003427395.1. Classification (NCBI taxonomy): domain Eukaryota; kingdom Viridiplantae; phylum Streptophyta; class Charophyceae; order Charales; family Characeae; genus Chara; species Chara braunii. The sequence continues at coordinate 736,236 of BFEA01000433.1, forward strand.
TCAAAACATGCAGTGAAAGGAGATCACTTGATTTAGCCAGTCCTTGGAAGATCTCCGACCGTGTCTCAGAGGAGCAGTTGACCGGGGAGTCCGTGAACACGAGGTGGGATACTAGGTTCTTGTAATTTCACGAAAATCGTCATAGCTCTAAAACATATATGTGAAACCTCTCATGACCAGTATTGGTTGCCACGTCTGAATCTCCAGGGCGAGTTTTACAATTGGCGAACACAAAAGAAAAGAAAAAAGAAGTGCGGTCGGTAGGGTCGTTCATATTTCCACCATAAGGCTACAAACTCCTTAACGCTCCGATGAGAATAAACCAAAACAGTGTGAGTATTGTTTCACACTGGCAGTCACCCCCACTCAACCTAAATACTGCAAAGCCTGAACGCTAAACCACTACCGCCTTCCCCCAACACAGCACATCTCCATCTCGACCGTGTCGATCAAAAACTTCTAGCCTGTATTCTAGCTTAAACTGATTTGAATGCATAAAAAAGGGGAAAAAAGAAATGTATCTTTCTGATCGACAAGGTCGAGATGTGGATGTGTTTTTTTTTTTTTTTTTAATTATTTTTTTGAAAAAACGAACCTAATGCCCAAGGCTGATATTTCCAATAAATAGATTGAGACCAAGGTCCTCAAACAGTCTACACAGAGTGACGAAACCGAACATGCTGAGAATCAGGCTCAGCGTCCCTTCTATGATGATGATGATGATGATGATGATGATGATGATGATGAACTTCTGCTGATTCTATGTAAACTCCGGTCAACAAATCCCCAGATCTCTCTACAAGGCCTCACACCCTCTGCCATTTGCAGGTTACAAGGCAATGCCCCAGCTCTGGCCAGCATCGTTCTGGCATCAACAAACCAGGGGCACAAAACAAAGCAACTCTGCAGATATCAATACCAGATACGACCATCTCTGGCATCCTATATCCCGAATGAGAAAGACGACCAGAAGCTGCCAAGCATTACAGAACATTAGAAGGCTTGATATAACATAAATAAAGACTATGGAATTTTGAAGCACCTATTCTGTGAAGATTTATCTCCCATCTCCCCTCCTTCCCATCCTATCCCAACGCTGCCTCCACCGAACCGGATTACCCAGATTGTAGGCATCCCATCTCAGCCCCAGCTTCGGACAGTCCCACATTCCCCCCCTCTTATCCCACACAGCCATATATTTCCCTCCCAAAGTATATCCTTGCCCACCTTTTACCCTAATCTGACCCCGCTGGGATGTGTACCCCAACTCAACCCCATAATAAAGCAAACCACTAAGTCTCCAATTAAGTGGGGCTTATTAGAGAATCCTCTTCCTATCCAACATATATATAGCTTAGCTAGCCTACCTCTTTCTCTAGTGTCGATCGAGACGCGTTAGCGACATTTGCTCGCACCCCCTCCAGGGCTTCACCTCTCACCTTGCGTCGCCCCTACAGAGTGGAACTCTCCCCTGTTCACTCCACCTTCCATCCATCGGGAAAAAAAAAACGCCAACGCTTAGATAGGAAAATATAGGTACCACGCACAGGCATTCGAACCAAAAAAAACCCTTGAGAAAATTTGAATACCAGGTTTCTACAAAAAGAATTGGAGTAGAGTCAGCTTATGGAAGCAAATGCAGCAAAAATAAAACAATGGAAAGTAAAAATGCAGATTGGAGATTCAAAAATTCAAAACATAAAAATTTAGGTATTAAAAAATACCAATTAGGTTAGTTCTAGGAGTTGAGAGTTACGATGATTATGAAATACTCGAGAATATTATTTATAAATATAAAAATTTAAGTTGGATATTTAATTGGCAAATTGGGGAAGGAATCCCACCTCCCTTTTAGACAGAGCACTGGTAATCGATAACGTGGTTCGTGCATCACTATGGTACAAGTCTCTCGTCTAGAAATTTAAGTTGTTTCTTTTCTTTTTTTTCCTTCTAGACGCCCACCCTCTCTCCTTAAAAAGGGTCGAGGTCATGCCTTTCTGAGTCAAAGATCATACTTCTGTAAAGGCTACATTTCTCATGTTCCCCGTGCCCTTAGCTTTTTTGGCCTTCGGTGCCCCTCCGAAGCCCGGGTACCACTCTAGAAGCCCATACGATAATACAACAATGGTGAGCACGACAAAACCCTCGAAAGATCAGCTGCACAATTAACCCTCCGGCTTACCTGAGCAGTCAATGCTGGCAGCTAAGACCTTACTGTTATGCTTTACTCATTTCTTTTTTCTTCTAAATGCGCAAAATAGACGTTGGACCCGTTTTCCAGTAAGTGAGGCTCCCCACCAATAGATTGGAGCATTTTAAAAATAGATAAATAAAAAATGGATATTTGAGTAGGATATTATTTTAGCTAAAAGAGAACATTGGCTATAACTTATAAGGATGATGATATGTATGAGGATTGGATGTTAATTAATTAGTTTAAATGGGATGAAGAAAATGATAAACTTCAAACTATAAATACTACAAAAAATAAAACTCCCCCCTCCTCCCCCTCATCTTCCTTCTCCTCCTTCTGTTCCAGACCTCCCTCCACCCCCCTTTTTTCTCACACTTCATTCCCTTCCTCTTTTGGCTGCCACCACCAACCATTGTGGTCCAATACACCCACGCTTGGCGGTGCAAGCATTGCCACACGGGCAACAGCATGCACTTTTTTCTTTTTTAGCTGGTGCCACCCGCGTTGTGGTCCGGTAGTCCCGAACCTCCAAAATTTTAGGAAATTCGCAATGAAGATATCTTGCAAGGGTGGGGTACTGTTCTAGCAGTTTAAGCCACCACTACACCCGAGAAGAGTGGTGCTGATTTTGAATGAGACAAAACCGCCCGTTGAGGGAGGAAAGGGCATTTTGTCTCATTCGAATCGAGACACGCAGAGGAAGGCAGACGCGAGGCAAGTTGTCGGGCCGCTCTAGCCTTATGCCGCCATTTACTTCCTTCGTGATTAGACTTGGAGGCTGCTGGGGTCACTTGTTTCGTCGGATCAGACCACGACCGACATCATGGGGTTGTCATATCAAATTCACGCCACAGGTATCAAGGCCGAGGCGTCAGGAAAGGGTGGTCCGCAGAAATCTGAGTGAACATTCTTTTGTGAACACTATGGAGGCCATCGTGAACAATATATAAAAACACAACAACCACAAAGAAAACGCCAAAGGTTCCAGATGAGGGACGAGACTGGGAAGACCGGATTTACATAAGAGTACCGGGCGATGGGCCAAACAAGAGAGGGTGCCACGCTCTTGAGACAAGCCCTCGGGTGAACTAAGCGACGATAACACCGAAGCTCATCGCGGGATCAATGCTAAGGGAAATCGTTGTGCAGGAGCGCTTAGGGCCTTCACACTCGAACCCTAAGTAAAGGTAAAAAAGGGACCTACGAGGCTTGGAGCTGAGAAGAAGGCCTAAAGTTATGGGACTATTATTTGTAGGGTCCGGACCCTACAAAACTTGCCACGGCCCTGGTATTTTCCGCATGGCGACTACGAGAGCCTGTGGAAAGCTCCGGCCTAGGTTCGAATGAGCTATGGTACTAGGGCGCTGCAAAAGGCTCGGTACCCGACAAAAAGGGCCCATTCGCAAGAAAACCCTCCAGGGCCCAAACATGCCCGAGCTTAGGTTCGAACAGAGCCCTATTACCAGGGCGCTGCAACGTGTCGGCAGCCTCGAGGCAAGTAAATGCTGAGGCTCACCCTGAAAAGGGACGGACAAACTATATAAGCCCAACCGGGCCCCAGATCTGGACACATCCGACAGACGCACAAAGTTGGCACAAGAGTGCTAACTCGCAAGCAGCTCGAGACTGGGAACTGGCGCACTTGCAGGTGCACTACGGAGGCACAGAAGCACGGTGCACTTGAGTCGAGGAGCGACTAGCTACGAGAAAGAAGCGGGAGACGAGAGGTAAGGGGGGGCACACCTGCAGGGAGGGTGACGCACTCTAGGGACACACGAGGAGCGGGCGCACATCGACGAGAGCCCGTGCACAGACGCGTGCATCAGCGCGCAACCACTTGAACAGGATTTGAGCCACGCACAGACAAGGAGCGGGCGCACATCAGCGAGAGCCCACAAACAGAGGCGCGCCCCAACTCGCACTTGCACAGTCGGGATCTTGCGCCGTGCAGTCCTGATCAGAGGTGCACAGGGCGCACAGTCGCGCGAATCGGACGTGCAGTCGCACAGTCCGGATCCTGCCCCTCACAGTCGTGATCAGAGGCACACAGGGCGCAGAGTCGCGTGAATCGGGCACGCAGTCGCACATTCGTGATCAAGCCCCTCGCATTCATGATCAGAGGCGCACAAGGCGCACAGTCGCGTGAATCGGGCGAGCAGTCGCACAATCCGGATCCAGCCCCATGCAGTCAAGATCGAAGGCCCACAAGGCACAAAGACGCGCAGATCGGGTGCACACTTGCTTGGTCGGGACAGGGGCTTAATAATCGCGCGCATCAGGTTGCACCCGTGCGCAGGTCGAGGTCGGGGCGCATAGGGGCCAGCGTGCACAGTCGTGCGAATAGGCCACACAGTCGAGCACATAGGCCACACAGGCGAGGATCAGCGCACACGTGTGCATTATCAGGGGGAATATGAACACCAGCCCGCACATGCTCGCACTGCAGGGGAGATCGTGCGCACCAACGCGTGCACTGTCGGGGCGATCGCGCGCACATTATTGGGGGGACTATGCGCAGCAGCGCGCGCACACGCGCACTGTAGGTGAGATCGCGAGCATCCGTGCACGCACACGCGCATTGTCGGGGCGATCGTGCTTGTATTGTCAGGTAACACCAGCACTGCGCGCACTCGTGCATTGTCGAGGAGACCACGCACACACGCACTGTAGGGGAAATCACGCTCACACGCGCACTGTCTGGAAGATCGCGTGCACCAGCACGGGCACAGGCACACACGCACTATCGAGGGGACCGCGCACAGTAGCGCGCGCACGCATGCACACCCCCCAGTGGTGCAGCCAAGGACACTCAAGGAGAACTAGGACTTTGGAACTGGGGCTTCAGGCTCAAACCGGGCCTTGGGACACATTTGGGACATCCGCCAGATTTGGGTTTCGACCCAGACCAAAACTTTGGGTGTAGATCGGGGTTTTGGACCCAGACCGGGACTTTCAGCTCGAACTGGAAATTTGAGGCAGATCGGGACTTTCAAACCGGACCTGAACTTTGAGTCGGACCGGGACTTCAAGCGAAACTGGGACGCCAGGTGAGATCGGGACTTCAGGCGAGGTCGAAATTCTGAGTGAGGCCGAGACCTCGGATGAGGCCGAACTTTGGGACAAGTCGGGACCTTGGGCCTAACCGTGGCATCCAGAGCACGCTGGGACCTCACCATCGGACCAGTATTTTCGCTACTCAACGACGGGCGAACCGAGGCACAGGGGTAACGAGGGGCCAGACGGAGACACTTGAAATCAGGCCGGAACACTTGAGATTAGGCCGGAACACTTGAGATCAGGCAGGGACAATTGAAATCAGGCCGGGATAATTGAGATCAGGCCTGGGCATTCGAGGTAAGACCGGGCCCCGGGACATTTGAGATCGAGCGAGGACTTTTGGACCAGGCCAGGACAAAGGGACCAAGAAAAAACAGGCAGAGACATCGATGCGCACGGACGTCGATGAAGGGATAATTTTGTCCGAGACAGATCCGGTGACTCAGTTGGGCAGGGACAAGGCTCGATCCGTTTTCTGTTTCTGAGCGGGACAGGTGACAAGGCCGACCCATGGTGAAACTCAATCGCGAGCAGTGAGGTGGAGCATTCCTCAAGACGATATTTGAGAGAGGCAAGAACGGTCGAACTTATGGTTACACTCGATCTGGAGCTTTGGCCGCAATGGGCCCGAGACTACAGTTCCGACACTGAAAGTTCCAGTGCAGTCCCATGGGATCAGCCCGTTCGTTATCGGCGACACCCGATAGGGAGACGGATCCGTCGTATGTGTGCGTTGAGTTGGGACTCAGACAGATTTTCCCGACACAGACTTTGTACCCATTTCAGGGACTGGACGCAGTGCGTCGGATCCCATTGTCTTGGATTGAGTAAAATATTTTATTTGTTCCTCCCAGCAACTTGTCCACTGGGTTCGTGACTTCGTAGCTCTCACTTGTTGTGCTGACTTGTTTCACTGATCAGATAAGGAGGGCTTTCCCAGCAGGTTACAGGAGCCCAAACGATTCCTCCCGTCAGTGACAGACGCGGCGCGAGATACAGGGATCGGTCGGTGTGCGCCCTGGTATCTCAAATGACTTGTGTAACTCTATATGGGACGCTGGGCCCGGTTCCCAGCGCGAGATACTCGGATCGGTTGTCCCAAAGAGAAATGAAAAAAAAAAAAAATGCTGCACACAAAACAACAAATTTGAATAAAACAAATGCACCACTGGTGCCATTTTCTTTTTCGTTTTCTTTTTCTTTTTCTTTTTCGTTTTCTTTTTCTTTTCGCCTGGTGTCACCAGCCATTTTGGTACAGTAACTTCAAACCCTGAAAAGTTACAGGAATATATTTGGGAAAAGTCATAAAACCTCCCCGCAAGGAAGAAACCTTTGTAGCCATTTCCCCCCAAAAGGGGGAGAAGGTGCCACAGGCCCCAAAACCACTTTCGGCGTCATTTCTGCACCCTGCAAAACACTTTTGCACCATTTTTACACAGCGGCCATTACTTGCCTGTCCAGGACCTGCGGCACTTTTTTCCCCAATTGGGGGCAAATGGATGCAAAGGTTTTATGACTTTTCCAAATATATTTGCCCAGCTATTCTTTTGGCCCGGGGTGCAAAGTGGGGTGGTTTAAACTGCCAGCACACCAGGGCCCAGAAGCCGTACCACTGCGCCCAAAGCTTTTCAGAACCGCCCAGCAGCGCAGTTTTTCCTCTTTTCTGGCTCGCGCCGCCAGGCATTGTGGTCTGGTAGGCCCTACTCAGAGGTGCGATTTTTTTTTTGTCGTAGGTGACAAGCAAATCTCCACAAGGCTGGGCCCGTGTACTAGCGTTTTTTTTTTTTACTCGACAACAAAAATATGTTCTCGACCGGCCCGTGTACTAGCATTTTTTGTTACACTTCACAACAAAAACATGTTCTCGACCGGCATGGTACAGGTACAGGTGTCACTGGTATTACGGGATCCGGATTCATCTCGACTTACGTGCAACAGTGCGTCCCCCGGCGCAATTTTTATCATGTTTCACGTCTTCCAAAGCTTACCTTGCCCTAAACCTAACCAGGCCACTGCTCAGGCTGACAAACATAGCCGATGGCCCAACAGACCTGACAACCTGGCCCACCCCACATCATCCTGCCCTTCTTTTCAAAGATGTTTTTACTTATCGACTTATCTGGGGTTATTTGGACTCGTTTCCACTTTCTTGAAGTGACCCCTTTCCCACACCCAAATAAACCAGCCCCTACAACAAAAAAAATGATCAGTACACTGAGTACAGCACCTTCAGTACCAGAGAACCGGTCCTTAGGTACATCCGTCAAAGTTGGAACGATGGGATGTGGTGGAGAAATGGCACCCTACCCTTCCCATACATAAGACATCCGGTGAGGCCCCGCGAGTTTCGGAGGCTGGAAATCCAACATAGGCCACTGATGAAACTTATCAACGGCGGCGGCCGCCATTGGGCCCAGCATTCACCCCAAGAATGCGGTATAGGTTACATTAATAGATTCCCACTATTCCTGACAGAAGATAACTAAAATGGGGAGCAAAGGGGGTCCGTGACAAAAGGGAGGAAGGAAACCCCAAAGAAGATGAAATGGGTATGGGTTGAGCGTCCCTTCTACCGGAACAATTTTGTGCAGCATCAACATTAAGGTGCAACACTTGTATGGTGATGATGCACGAATCCAGGTCCATTCTGACATTGTAGCGAAGTCTTCGCTGGCTCAAACCTGTGTACTATTTTCTGTCATTGTGCTGGCTCAAACCTGTGTACTATTTTCTGTCATTGTCCCGACTCCCGACAAGTACAGCATACAAATCAGACACCAGTGTTTTATTAATTGAGAAGACCAATCGACATGTTCACACACACACATGTCCGCTATATCACCACAATGAGAGCTATCTCGAAAGCGCAATAACGACACTATCCCACTGGCAAAGAAGATTGGAACAAGTGTCTGAATCTGGACATACATGTGCAGAGGTGCAAAAGATTGTGATTGATCTGCTTTAAATTTCTGCATCTGTGTGTGGAACACATTCAGATTCATCCACTTATTCCAATCCTCTTTGCCAAGTGGGATCTCGCCCTAATTCTATCATCCGCTGCGGTCTTCCTCCTCGCCAGGCTTTCTCCATGTGCAGACAAAGCGCAGCAGGCAAAAACTGAGGCTTCGCTTTACCTTCATTAGCCTCTACCGTCTTCCCCCGAACACAACACACCCTAAAAATGAATGTATACAAGCTATATTTCCTGCCCGATACAGCCAAAAAAAGGGTGCGTCGTTGTGTTCGGGGGACGACGGTAGAGGACCCCTAAAAGTGGACCCCCAGAACAGATTTCCTGGAGGTCCTGTTCTTGTCAGAACCACACGACTATCAGTCTAACTACAAGACATGCTCCTCTGATGAAGGACTGACGTCTGACGGACTGGTGACCAGCATCAAGACAGGCTCCACTCCAAACGGACTGACAGCCTGGAGGACTGCTAACTGTTAGAACAACGATGTCAGAGGCTGCACCCTCCCTGCACCCTCTTGACACCGGCTGATAGCAGAATGACCATGTCACACTGCTGCTGTAAATCGTCTGCTATCCGATCGAGTCGAATCGACATTTTTTTCTTTTTTTCCGATTCGACTTGCTGACCCCTGCAAACACCAGTGCATTAGTCTGCAGCCTACAGACTGTCAGAAGCTAGTGGATGTTCCATTCCTCTCCCAATTTATGTGAGCTTTCTTTTTTTTTCTTTTTTTTTTGGGGGGGGAGGGGGGCAGGGGGGGCGTTTTAGAGGTCGGTTTCTGGACGCACGAGAGGTGCCTTATCTACAGTCAGCAACTAGTTTAGGGGACACAGAGCATCCTATCTTGGAGGATCCCCCTCAGACAGCCCCTATTATGTGAGTCATCCTTGCGCAGGTGCCATGCTAATCCTCTCTTTTTTCGGGGGAGGAGGGGAGGGGGAGCGAGGAAGAAACAACCCAAACGGGTGCTAGGGGTGCTGATAGGAACAGGCACTACTACCGTCTTCCCCCGACACAACGCACCCTCATTTTGGCTGTATCTGGCCGGAAATATAGCTTGTATACATTCATTTTTAGGGTGCGTTATCTTCCGGGGAAGACGGTAGCACTCTCGGGGAGGCGGATGTCCCAAAGGACAAAGCAAATGTTCTTGATTTGTCCCTGCGGGACATTCATAAAAATGGAACGGTACAGAGATTTGAGGATTAGCATGGCCCCTGCGCGCGCAAGGATGGCATGCATAAATCGAGAAATGGTCCAAGTCATTAATAAACAAAAAAAATTGAAAAAAATAAATCTTGACTTCACCATTCCCAAGCACAAAATTACCAGAAAAAAAAAAA
>BFEA01000433.1:783227-795643 GCA_003427395.1 Chara braunii
CTCTCTCTCTCTCTCTCTCTCTCTCTCTCTCTCTCTCTCTCTCTCTCTCTCTCTCTCTTTCTCTCTCTCTCTCTCTCCCTCTCTCCTAAAAGAAAAAACATACACATCTATGTATGTATAATACACAATAAATTAAATGTATATACATTGCTAGACGAGTGCGGCAGTACGACATAACAAGCGACGGGCGCATCGCCTGCGGATGCACGGAGAGGACGACTGACGCAGGAGCAAAGGTGGCATCAGGACTTGTCCCTGATGGGTTTGGCGATCTCCACCAATGCAGTGCACATCAACCTGTTAGCCTCGTCGGACGCCTCTTAGTGCCACCGCTGGGCATCAACCTCACGCTCGACAATGTCGCACTGCCGCTCCAGAATGGAACACTGTCGCTTGCTGGTCCCCTTGACAGTGTCAACCATCAATGGGCCGTGCTTGTCCATAACTTCAGCAATGACCTCGAATGTCTGCTGGCACATGTTCTTCCTTTTGCAGTTCCCTCCCGTGCTATCTGCACTGAAGCCGGACTCCCACGCTAACCATCCGTCGTCGTCGTTCCCATCACCCCCATCATCGCCGGCGGCGGATTCTCCAGCAACGGATGGGGAACGTGGCATCTGCAGTCCTCCACAGGCGCTTGTGTCGGCGATGTTGTCCGGGTAGATCTTGTTGCCCTTCGACATGGCGTCTATCTCATCATACACATGCTCATCTATTATGAAGTTAAAGCCTTCTTCCGTTCTCAATGCAGGTGAGGTTGAAGAAGTTCTTCCCCCCAGAGGCGTTCTGATACCGTTGCACTTTCTTGTACTGTTGGAAGAGGTTGTCCCACTTCTTGCCGATGTCGTCAGTCGTCCTATCTACCCCCATCTCCAGCAAATGCTTTTGAAGGTCCTACAACTTCCATTCCCTGTTGTGCATTCGTCCGTAGTTGTGCGGCATGCCCTCGAAATGAGCTTGCTGATCCCTCTTCGCCCAGGCGAGCTTCAACATCTCCTCAACACTCCACGACGGATATTTCCCAGCCTTCTCGTCTGGCGGACCCTTCGAGCGGTGACCACCTGCCTTCTCTTGACGCACATCTCCACCCCTTCCTTTGCCATGCACAGGCAAGGGTCGAATCTCCATGTCGTCCGCGTCCCGCTTTGTCTACACAAATCACAACTGTAGATTTGCAATCGCTCGCCCGTTGGGAGTCTTCTGCATTCGGTTCTTCACTTGCCACACGCATCCTGGACACCTCACTCATTATGTTCTCCACGGCCATTTTATGCATCTATCGCCGACATGACTCCCACGCCTGCCTGCCAACTTCGTCTGATCCGGCAACGCTTGTGTTCGCCGTCGGTGCGCCCATCCTCTGGCGCGGTGCACTCAAAGGCGATGCCGAAGGAGGGGGCAATGACGTGCGAAGCATGTCACCGGATGATCCCGCACCCCGAGAAAACAGAGGTGGCGGACGACACCCATCAGGGCTCGCACCTTAAGGAGAGGACCTTCCACCATGTACACTCAATCTGTCGACGGTCACACCAGGCACTAGGTTGAACATGCAAGTGTGTGTAGATGCTGGACCACCCCCGGTCGACAAACCAAAATCCAAGTCCACAATCTCCGTATCGCCTCCACCGACATCGTCCTCTAGCAGAGCAGAGAACGAATGACGACTTGTCACGGCCTCCCGTTGTCAACAGTGGGGGCTCCCCATCCAGTCTTGTGTCGATCTGCTCCCCAGAGGCAGAGTGCGAGACAGATCATCCACCTATTGCTCTTCGGGATCTGGAGGTAACGGCTGCTTGTGAGGCTAGAGATGACTGTACAATGTCGGGTCATACACACCTGCAAGATGCGCCTCGACCGTCGCTCCCGAAGCAGAGTACTCGAGGGCATGCGCCAGTTGTCTCTTGGATGCTTTATGCCTGTCCATTGTCGTCTTCCTCAAAGTTCGTCGTTTTCGTCCGTCGCGAGGATCCCGCACAACGACGCACGCGCTGAACAACACGACAACGAGCAGGAGAAGGGTGGCCAGTAGCAGCAGCGGGAACCGTCGGAGGACGTCTGCCATGAATCGCAGCGTGTGACGCGTGTACCAAACGAAGATTGCATCCCCGCGGGCGACAATACCCGACAAAACAAGCTACGCGGATGACTGCAAGCGACCGACAGTGCTTCAACACCGCATGTAAAAAATTCGAAAAAATCGACCGTTGGACGTGGAGGCCGTCGACGCGCGCACGCAAAACCCCGCTCCATGGAGCGCCTTGCAGCTGAAGATCCGCCCCCACGCATTTTCGCACCAACGGTAACGGTCTATAGGTCATTGGCGGCCCGTCGGGTACTGGAGGCTGGCGATGTCCGCCCAATGGACCACGGACGACCTGTGCATTAACATCGACTCCGAATTCTCTTGTGGCCGTGAGCTCCAGAACGCTCCGTCTATCGTGGATCCTTTATCCCAAAGGATCTCACAAGGACCCCTTGAATCCAAGGACGTTTTGGCTGGGGATTCCGTGGAACCCAAGGAAATCTGTTGGGAGCATTTTCAAATTCGTTCAAGGGATTTGGCGGTTTAGGACGCGGTGTAACGACGCCGATTTATGATTTTGCGGTTTTCCAAGGAGGGTCTAACGAGACCCATGGTCCTGTTGATGTAGCTTAGTGGTTAAAGCACCGGTTGGAAGTGCGCATTGTGGTATGACGTTGCTGGTTAAAAACTCACCAGCCTTGTGCATGGACACGGGCAGGGCATTAGAATGACGCACGACTGAACACATTGGGCTGACGCATGGTAAGTTATTACAGACACTGCCTGTGCACCACCTAAGGGTTGTCCACGGTGTGGATTGCTTGTCGTTGTTGCTCGTGGTTGTTCTGTTGATCTTCCCAGTCTGGCATATCACACACAAGTGTCGTTTGTGATTGTTGCTCAAATGATAGTCTTCAGGTCACATGTCATAGATCATGGGTTCGAGTCTGGCTTGGGCCTAAGGGGGGTTCTTGTCCAACTTGGCCTGTCATCTTTTCAACGAACACATAGCTCCCTCTACATAGTACTGCACATATCTGGCCTTCGGGCACATACATCTCGATATACGGTTACACAAAGCACACATAGCCTTCGGGCAGACACAAACATGGCTCATGAATATATATGTACACATAGCCTACGGGCTCATACAAACATACATTGACTTTGGGCACACATATACACACAATTATGATACCGGGCTGGGGGGTTTATCAGGTACATGACGGGGTCTACTCACGCATGGCTTAGCTCTAGGGTAGGGTAGGGATATAAGTCACTCTGGCTAGTCTGAGTTCCGCCTAGCCTTGGATAAGTTAGGGGAAGGACGCAACACTATGGCATAAATCCTTACTGTGGCCGTTGAGCAAAGATGCCCTGAGGCTCTGGCCCGATTGGCTCCGACAACCACTCAAGGGGTGCACCCATTGACATGGCTAGAAAACCGTTTTTGAACGATCCCGCACAAACTCCCAAAAGGAAAGGACGGGATCGACGGGGGAGACCAGGAAATGAACACCTTCTGGTCATCTCTACTTTATTCTTGGCACAAGCTCCCACTCCCGAATAGGGCTCACCCTGACCGATGGGAGGAGGTCTACCAGCAACCCTTGTTCGGAAATAGGAGGGTGACAAACCTGAAGGGCCACATCATGTCGAGCTCAGCCCTGCGCTGGAAAAGCTGGATCAAACGAGGAATCCTAAGGGACACCCTACGATACTGCCACCATGTGGAGGAATTTTTTGACAACCTAATTGAGGCCATTCTGCTGGCGTGGTATCGAATCCTCAAAACGGGGCCTCACCCTGAAAGAAGGTGATTGAGTGACAAGTAGAGAGTTCCTGCAGGAGGATTAAACAGATTCATATGGTCTCCCCCCAAACAGTTCTGGTAGAATACTACGCTATCACTAAATTGGGTGCCCTTCAAGGGAGTAGAGCCCCTTTTGCTTGGAAGGAGAGAGCATTAGTGTACCGGGTGAGGGTCATGGAGGAGAAAGGACGGAGGGTGGTGTTCCAACCATTCACAACGATCCAGGATCTGGATCTAGATCCAGGGGAATAGACATGGAAGTCCCCCCAAAAGAAGGGAAGCCCCAACGCTGGTCATATCAGCCTTTATCAATTATCAGTCAAACCGACCTACAAAATGCTTAGACCCAGGCGACATCTGGGCGATATGGTTAATGATCGATGGGCTAGGCACCTCAATGTGGACCACGCCCTCTTGAAGCAGATCCGCTGGTTCAATGGGCAAAAGGTCAAGTCCATGAAAATCACTTCCTTACAATGGCAGATAACTCATTGGTGTCTGGCCACCAACGACTGGTTGACAGACCACACTAACCTGGAGCAAAGAGGTTTGCTACTACTATGGTGTCAACGGTGGCAGAGTCTTTTCCCCTCCCTGGGCCACAAGAAAGCGGAGACTATTGGACATATTTGTATGCAATGCCCGATCGCCCAATTTACATGGAGGTGGTGGGACTGCATCTGGCGGAAAATGGAAATAGACATTCCATGGCCCTGGTCACGGCAAACTATACTAGTTGGGCATTGAGCGATGGCAGGAGAAGCCACGACCTTTGTAGAGAACATATATGGATTTGGAAGAAGGGCGGTAGTATGGGCACTCTGGTGGCAGAGGTGTAACCAGGCCCCGAAAAAGGTGAGGGTGGAGGGACCAAAGATCACATAACAGATTGAACAGCAGGTGCAACCTGAACTTACGCAAAGATGGTCGGAAACGAAAGTACAACTACACATCTTTAAACAAATTGGCGATGTTAGGAAAGAGATTACATCATTCTGCGTAGACAGGGTAGGAGAGGCGAGTGAAGGGTGGATTGCCAAGGTGGAATGAAGTGGAGATAGGGGAGACAAACAACGAGATTTGGAGGAAATAAGAGACTACTGTGTAGTCTTCAAAGATTGGACAAGCATAGAGCCTTCGTTCCCACGACGGCCTGCCTCTGATTTCCCGGACCCCTTCCTTGGCGGAATTTCTGTCTTGAAAATGCCCAACCTTACATCCTCATGTTACTCACATCTTCACACACTTATACAAGCAGTTCCCCCCTGGAGTCCCCCAGGGAGGAACTTGGTTCCCAGCAGTAGTTGGGTGAGGAAGAAACTAGTCCCTCAGCAGTAGGTATCCGACGCCCGGTATAGGGCGAAGAGGTTTCCCCTTTTTCTCAACAATTTGCACAATTAATCCTATGGAAGCCAGAATAAACAATGCTGGCAGATTTTTCTTAGTTATCTTCCCAGACATTTTTCTGAACTATTTTATATAAGGGACGATGTCGGTGCGAATACCCTTACAAGGGTATCCGCCCTGGTTTTTGCAAATGGCAGAAAATGAGTTTGGTTTAAAGTCTGAGTATCCCGCGCGAGTCGCGATCATGTGTGTTGTTTACGCTGGCTGAATGGTTGACTAAGAGTAGAGAGTGTGTGGGCGCGCAGACGTAAAACGTGTGTGATCTTTTCCTTGTTGATAGCCGTAATGCCGGTGGGATGCCGACCAAGTTTTTACTGTGATTTGTGTATGTATGTGTGAGGGACGGACCGTTGGAGGATAGGCACGAGATTGACGACATGAACTTAGTGGGCGACCAAGGTGCGACTTTGGAGTGCTTCAGTAGGCCGGCTTGTCGTGTGGCACTCGCTTATATAGGAATCCGCTAGTGCTAGGCTCAACCTTCAACCGATCTCTATTGGTTACGGAGTCAGACTTTCATCAAGGAAGATTCCGGGATCGAGACTAGCGAGCAGTGGCGCGGAAATATTAATACAGTCTGAAGAAACCAAGGAGTTGAGGGTCCCACGAGACTATCCCCCTTGGTTTTGCCGCCGGTATCGACAACGGTCCGGTTGGTGGAACAAAAAGGGTGTCACGGTCCCCTCTCCTTCTTTTTCCTGCAGTCCCGATAGATCGCTGGAATCGATTTTTATTGCTACTTTTTATGTTTATTTTTTTATGAGGTTAAAAAGCCCCACTTTAGGAGCGGGGCTGGTATCATTTTCGATGGCCGCAAAGGAGTCAGCGGGCCTGACTCTGTTGATGCGCCAATGGAACACGGGAGGAGTGGGCTGAGGAGTCAACGTGTGTGCGACCGACGGGGACTTAGCCCATAAGCCGGGAAAACCTAGGTGTCGTGGGCCCATTTGGGCGCCCAACTCATCGCCTGTGATCTGTAGAGGGAGGTTTGAGTGTGGGCCGCATATTCGCCGAGACTCGAGAGTCTCCACTTTGAAAGCCTGCTATAGCTACCACGGTTTGTACTAGGACCCCCCTGGCCTGGGCCCACGTCGCAGGGTTCTGTAGTAAGCCTGCAACAATATGGACCTGCAAATAGCTCGACTAACCTAAGAGTAGGGCGAGAGACCGATCGAACCGACCATTGACTGACTCTCTCTAAAGTCCCGAGGCAGTTGGACTGCTGGTGGTCTGGTGACCTTGATTAGAAGCAAAAAACACCACGGGCTTCGGATACGAACAAAGAGTGGGGCCCGACGTGTTTCTATGCCAAGGGCGTTCAAAGGCAGTGGGAACTCGTGGATGTGCAATATGGTCGGGCCACCTATATTATTAAGAGAGCCCGACGGTGTTGAGGTTGAGTTGTTTTCGCCTCACATAATTCTATTGGACCGACCTGTGGATTCGAGTGCCGAGTGGGGGGGGGTTCGTTGACGAGACCAAGGATAGAAGAAAGAGCACAACGGAGAGAAGAGGTCGCCGACGACGAAGGTGAAAAGGCGTAGCGAGAAGGAAGAAGGCATATCTAGCCCGTTCCTCGTCAGAAACGGGCAATGTGTGGCACAATCCGAGGGTTTTTGACCGAGGCGACCTCAAATCCGAGGTCAGATTTAGACGAGAGTTAGTATAGGGAAGGGTAGTAGGAAGAAAGACCACGCGGAGCGGTCGAGAGGATGGGTATGGCAAGGAAGGAAACAATGCAGCTCGTCGAATTGCCAACAGAACTAAGTAGGGAAAAAAGCGGGATAGGGGTTTTGATCGTAGGCGAACCCGAAATTGATACTAGTTTTAGTAGAAGGATAGAAAGAAAAGAGTCGGGAAGGAAACGTTGTGCACGAAAGTGTGAGAGACCGGGAACATGACGAGAACGGGAATCGATACCTCGTCTGTTTCATAATTTGATTGGGCAAGGAAGGTGTGCGGTAGAGGATTAGAGTACGGGCAAATACGATCGTAAAGACCTGTTAAGAAGCTAGACGATGAGATGGCAACATGCTTGTTTGCCTGACAGTAATAATGCCGCCAGTTAAAAGTTCAAGTGTATCTGGCCATGCTCTGACAGGAGGTTCATGCCAACTCTTGGGTTTCTTTGTCGAGCGATGGGCCGGTAGTCAAATACGACGATTGGATCGAGGCGCACTGACGAGAGTGAACGTGTGCAGCGCTGATGGGAGTGAACGTGTGCAAGAGCAGGGTGCAAGTTGGCGTATGGAACATAAAAGAACAATTACCAATGAACTGGTGATACCGAATCAGCTGAAGGTCGAACTATGCCAATAAGGGTAGAAGGAGCTACTCCGACGTACATCCTCGAGTTTTAAAGGAGAGATACGGCCCAACCGTACAAGTGACAAAGCATATCCGTGATCACAAAGGTGAACGACAAACTGTGGGTTGAACAGGAGCGGGGCTGCAGTCGGGCTGAGATACGTACCTGGGTTGTCGCCCGCCTGAAGGATGTATCAGTATGCAAAAAGAAGGTAAAATGGACCTGAGCAGGGTTTAGCAGCGGGCTTGGTTCTGGTTCCCTCACACACGAGCTGGGTGAACAGTTGTGGTTGAGGCGGACCGAGTACAGGTTGTAAGACACGGGAAAGAATAAGGAGGGAAACCACCGACTTGGAGGCCGACTAATTGGGCCTGAGAGCTATCCGTCCTAGAGGCAGGTCACGAGCCTGTAGACCCGTCTTCCTGGCCACACGCTGCGGTTCTGCTAGAGCAGCGAAGTGAAGGGACAGTTGCAGGACTAGAAGTTCGACTGCTGATTGTTGTAGAGGCCATCTCGACTAGTAAGACTACAACAGTTAAGCCATAGGGGCCGCAAATTTGGCTACTGGTCAGCATGCGTCTTGTCCTACTATCCTTTGCAATAACAGACCAGCCATGGAAGGATTCAGTTGGTGGGAAGAAGGGTATTGTTGTGATTAGAAGAGTCGTCAACGGAGTCAACAATTGAAAGTTGAACTTCAATTTTGACCAAGTTGCTGCTATGTTCTGACCATTATTGCGCTGCCCTCAAGCACATCAAGGCAACAAGACCCTTTCCTGAGAGTTAAGTTTGTCCCCCTCCTATATCTCAAGAGTCTGAAACCTCTTATTTTAGCCTTCTTAATCTAAGTCTAGACTTGGTTACGAGAGGAAGGCGGCAGGCGGGATTACCACCCGCTTAATCTAAGTCTAGACTTGGTTACGAGAGGAAGGCGGCAGGCGGGATTACAACCCGCAGGACCACATCAAGACTCTGTGGGGAGTCCGCCCCTCCGATTGTGGGAGCTCTGCCGGAACTCAGGAGGAGTTCTGGAGACAGGCAACTGAGAGGTAAACCTCCATCTCCCTCTATAAACCCAGTTATAACCCCTATTTGCACTTCTTGCTACAATTTGACTGAGTATATTGCGTGTATCCCATATTGACTTTGGCTTTGGCTTTCATGACACAAACCACACTTAAGTAAAGACATGTTTGTGCAAACTCAGTTTGTTTTTGTTATTTCACTGAAAGCGGACTTTGAAAAGGGTTTGCATCCTGGGGAAAGGTGGGAGGAAGGTGGTTTTGCTTGCGTTTGACTGGGTCAACCAGAGGATGGGCAAGTTTCCATAAGTTTGGAAGACCCAGTGCTTTGTTTGTTTTGATTGCCTAGAGGACCAAACAGGTTTCCATAAGGTTGGATGGTGTGATTGCTATGACTTGCGAGGGTTGTTTGTGACTGCCTTTTCAGGGATCAAACAGGTTTCCATAAGTTTGGATGGCTTGGTTGCCTTGTTTCATTTGGAGTTTCTCATATTTTATTAGTTTTTTGAAAGAGTTGAGCAAGTTCCATAAGTTTGGATGACTCTAACTCTTTTTGTTTATTCTGAGAGGAGATCAGGCGAAAGACTAAAGAGGTTTCCATAAGTTTGGATGGTCTGGTCTGAAGCCACGCACATGCTGAAACCAAAAAGGGTAAATTTTGACTATATCCTTATACTATTTTACTTATAAACAAGCTAGTCAGAAATGTTTCCATAAGTTTGGATGGTCTGACTATAGCTTATCATAAACTGAAGAGAGTAGAAATTAAGAATAAACTTGTGGTAAGAAGGGGCAGACTGAACCTTGTTTTTAAGTTGAATGGTTCAACCATATATTTTGCCTTAAAATACTAAGTGCAGGGAGTTATATATAACTTTGATATTCTAAATAGTTCAGGGCGACTAGGTTGGATAACCTAGTCATATGCCCAAGAAAGAGAAAATGTGTAGTGTCCTGTGTTTGTGTATATCCAATGGTTGAGCTAGACATGTTTCCATAAGTTTGGATGGTCTAGCTTTACGCCCTATGTAAGTTGGATATAAAAGACAAATCATTCAAAGACTATGAACTATTGTTTGATAAGGTTTGACCTTGAGGCTGGTGGGAGTACTTATCATTGTGGTTTGACCTTGCATGTGGCTGAGTAAGATCTCTACTTAGTCTGAGTTTCAGTTTGACAGGTAGTTGTTTTACTCGCCACGTGCTAGAGTTATAGGAGTTAGTTCAATTCTACATTTTCCAAGGTAATTTTTTTTTTTTTAAGGTCAATTCTCGTATTTTTTCTAGGATCATTTATTACACTTGACTTTGTATAAATCTTGGTAAGCTACTTTCTATACGGGAAGCGTTGCCAAAATTTCTATTTAACCAATGAGTTGGTCAAATATGTCTTTCAAAGTTCAATTTTTTGTTTAAGTTTATATATGACTTAATAAAAATATGAAAAACTTTATTTTCTAGGGGAAGTGCTGCCTAAAGTTTTACTAATTAAGGAAGTTAGACAAAGTTGACTTTGGAAAGTCAGAATTATTTTCAGATTCAGTATTTAGCTTTGTATAAAATTTACAAAGCTGCTTCTCCTATAGGAAGCACTGTCGAAATTTTTGCAAATATAAAAAGTTAGTTAAATTTTGTCTTGATAAAACTCAAGTTTTATGTTTGAGTTCATATCTGAGTCAGTATAAATTGAGGAAGTCTACTTTGCTAAAGGAGATATCGCCCAAATGTTTACTAATTCAGGGAGTTAGACAAAATTTAACTTTATAGAATTATATATTATTTCAGTTTTCATATTGGAGCTAGTATAAATAATGAAAAAATATTTTTCCTACGGGAAGCGCTGCTGAATTTTTTTTTGTTTAAAGGAGATAAGATTATATTTTGACAGGTGAGGATTCTGGCAATCAATCCTGTATAGGGGAAATGCTGTCAAAATCTACCTTTCTTTGGACATTGGTTTAGAGGTAGATTTAGACTTAGTTAGCAAAATGATATTGAGTGAGAATGTGTTATAAAGATTTATTCCCCATACACTTATAACTAACTTCGGACATTGCTCTGTCACGTGTTACAAGTCCTCTTGATTGTTTCGATTCAAGATTTCGACTAGATTCATCTCGATCTGACGAGGATCATCTTCTATTATCGCTGATAAAAGGTCGGTTACCGATTCGTCAATTTACGATTCAACTCCGGTTCACTCTTGCCATCTCAACCTAAAGACTTAAGCCCTATAGTTTGAATTGTTTCATTTGGGTTTTTCACCCGGATTTTATTGAATGATCATTTAACAAAGGTACTGAGTGTTTTTACTTATGGAAGGTTGGATAGAGGTTGGGGCTTGTATGGCTAAAGCGAGGGTTGTGAGGGCAGAGAATGGTTGAAGTTGATCTCGTGTAGTGCGTAAAATTTGGTTGAATCTTTGATGTGATTGCAAATAAGTTTGTGGTTCGGACTCTGGATTTCACTACCTGCGATCACACATATATATGGCTGAGTGGAGTCCCACTGTGATTGTGAGAAGTGATCGTCTCATATTATAGACTTTTTTTATATATGTACACACATATGCCCTGAGTGTCCGCGCGACCTACTGTGACCATACGTAAGGGGGTTAAACATATTATGCTTTGAGAGAAAAGAGAGACTTTTTTTATCCTCTGTTTTTTAGAGTTTTTATAGTTGAACGTTGGAGTCCATGGCAACCATCAAAGTCAAACCCCTTGATCTCTCTCCAGGCCCTGGATAATGGAGTTTGCCTCATAGGCCTCAAGAGACGACTGTCACCAGAGGTATGAACCTGTGTACCATCCACTCTCCGCAGGGTGCAGAAGAGGGTGTGGTGATCAACCACACTTAGCGGTTGTCTAGAGTCGAGAGATTAACCCTTCAAGGCGCGTATCAGCCAACACTTGAGTATCGAACGTGACCCTAGAGATTATCGGGAACTGCATGATTATGGGTACCACATAGTATGCCATCATTGCGACTGCTTGCATATGCTCGCATTGCTAGTGGATATGAGAAGGCCCTGCATCCGCGAGGTTTTACAGTAAGTCTGACGCGCGTCGCTTAATCGATTTCCGCGTGCGAAGGTTATGGGTTGGACACTAAAGGGACTAGGAGTGTTGTCGTGCTGTTTGAGTGTGTTTTTAATTTTATGTTTTAAAGTGTGGTGTAACGCGTGGTGAGTGGGATGCGTTCTAGTCGAACAACGATGAGTCTCACTTGGGACTTCAGCCCCCCAATGCGTCGGTTCCTGTGCGGGTCTGATAGAGGTGTGAGACCGCGCGTACCCCCTATGTTACAGCGTACGAGAAACACCCTCGACTGGTCCACCTTTGCGATTGCAATTGATTAACTTTCGTATTGTGGACTGGTAGCTTGGCGTGGATACGCCTACCGAAGGGAGGTGATAACTCCCGCAGGTGGAGGTAAGTTGTACCTCACGTAGGGCCTATCCTGTCGTAGGGCCTCGTGAGAGGTATGGCTGGCGCTCTCGGTCGGAGCGGTTGTGGAAGCTCCAATTTGTGTCGCGATTTTATACCAACCTCTCGTGACGTGGTCGGGAGGATCCCGCCCTGCGAGAGACCGATGCGCTCGACAGGACGTTGGACCCACTTTCCAGCAGGTGATACTTCGCACCAATAGATGGAGTGGCCGCGCAGGGATCTACTAGGTAAGGCTGCTCTTATCACCTTGCCCAGTAGGTTTGAGTCGACCCTGGAAAAAAAAAAAAAAAAAAAAGTTAGGAGAAGGACAGTAGGATGTGTCCTTGGGCGCCGACTTGCCTTGCTTAGGCACCCCTGGGTAGACTCTCTGAATTGTCTACCGTATGGG
>BFEA01000433.1:795985-831875 GCA_003427395.1 Chara braunii
AGAGAGAGAGAGAGAGAGAGAGAGAGAGAGAGAGAGAGCGTGAATGACAAAATTGGAATATGGGTCATATTGCAGTCGGGAAATAGATCGCCGCCACATTCTTTAAGCGAGGAGGGGTGTGGTTGTTGGTGTAAGCTACACACAGTGTCTGTATGTGTCTTTGCCAACTTGAAATGCACGTTGATACACGTCACCCATGAAAACACACATGTGTGTGGTTGTATGTGTGAGTGTGTGTGTGTGCGTGTTTATGTGTGTGTGTGCAAGTGCGCAAGTGTGTCTGTATGTGCGTGCATGTCCGACAGACTTCCGGCCGTTGGCGAGGACGCGTGCGACTAGGTAGCCGCCAGACCGCTTCCTACCTAGCTACTACTTTCAAAATTCGCCTCAAGGCCTCTATCTCTTTCTTCATTTCCTCATGTTTGCGCGTTGCAAAGGCTACGAAGTAGACTGCAGACAACGCCTCCCTTTTTCTTTTTGGGGTCCTCTTCCTCCCGAGGACTGGTCCTTCCTTTTTCCAAAAGTCCCGGCTCTAGAAGAGCTAGTTGTAAGTCGTTCGCAATATTGTGAAGGACCAGTCCCCCAAAAATTTCCAACCCCTAAGAACCCACTTGTGTCCTGGTCCTCATCCACCGAAAATGTGACACCTTGACACGGACGATGAAGCTCACTATACCGCAGCTTTACGACTACAAATTGGGCCTGTAGAAAATTGCATGAGCCTGGCCGCTTTCGCTTCCACCAGGGCTGGGGGATTGGCCCAACCTTGGTGCTTATCACTGTTGTCCGGTCCAAGTTGCCCTCGATACTTGTAGGGTAATGGTCATGAGTGCTGGTCACACTGAGGTAGGATAGTAGGGACAGGGGGTGTGCTGGGAGTATTAATGTGGGGATGGGTAGGATAGGTGGCCTATTCTGTCATTGGTGTCGATGCCAGCAATCGCCACGGGTCTGGTCCTTGGCCTACAACACCTTGGATTTACCAAAAAAAAAAAAAGATGAGGTAGATGAGAGAAGAATATAGCTTAAAAAAAAAAAAAAAACAAGTGAACTGTAGCGTTAATTCGCTTGCTCTTCGGCGAAGCTTAGTGCTAATCGCGTTTTAGGGCTAGGAATGAAGCTCAACCGGAAGGCTCTCTCGCAGGTAGTGTTGACACCGGGAACTCGGATGCATGTATTGCGAAGGGGGCCATAGCCGAGAACTCAACGCCTAGTTGTCCCCCCCCCCTGCTCCCTCGAAAGGTGAAGGCCGTCCAGCTAGAAGAATTGATACCCCACTGCTTGTCGACATATCCATGGCTGTATGGAGATTCAGACATTCTCCTGGAAGAATCAACGATACTCCAATCAAGCCAAAGAAGAGGTATACCGCTTCTCTATAGGCCCACTGATAGTTGAAGTAGGTGATTTGACCCCAAGTATTGAAAGCCCCGTTTTAGTTATGTTAGGTTCAACAATTTGTTATAATCTTTCGTGGCTGTTTTTGGTTGCTTACTTGCGATGGCGGCTCCAGCTGCTCCCCCTCCCCCCGGCCCATTGTCCTCTCCTCCCACAGACGTTGATATAGCGCGGATCCATGATGTTATGAACGCGTGTTTTAATGACGGAATCTTACCGTACAACTTGGCTCCGAGTACTGTCACGTCCGGAGAGGATTATGTGAAGGTGGTAGTGGATCCATACATCGTCCGTGTTCAGGTCGATTGAAGCTTAACTAGAACCACTCAGCAAATGACGAGCAAATGACGGAAGTGGAAGAAGAAGGTAAAAACTTGCAGCCTCAGTCGGAAGAGAATAAGGTGGAATCTGAGGAGCATTGGTCAGAGTTGGGGAGAAAAAACATTTGCCGTTTTATCTTCAGTAGTAAAAAAATGAAGAAAAAGAAGGAAAAAAGTGATAAAATCAAGACCAGCAAGGCCGAACTCAGGGGTCTAGCTGTTAAGCAGCAAACTCCCATGATTGAAAACTCTGCCGCAGGAAACGTGACCCATGCAGAAAATAACCCTGTTCCGGTCACATCTGACTCAAATTCAAAGGAGGAAGACGATCGTGACACATTTGGCCTGCCTCCCATTCAGAGGACCCGAACACGGTTATCCCTGAGGGACAAAGAAGGTCAACCTTGCCCTGGATTTGAATTTTTCTGTTCCGGGTTTATTTGAAAATTGACAGGTCTCTTTTGACCCGCAAAACGAAGTGGATCGAGAGTTACACCATGCACAAAAATAAGAACCAATGGAAAGAGGGTGTCCCAATGGTGGAAGAATAAAACCTAGGGGAGCAGGGACCTGTGCAAACAGATGAACATTTCCCCCATGAAGAGGGGTCAAGTCTCCCTCTCTGCAAAGAAAGTCTTGGTTAATGCAGAGCCGATGGTCACACTGAATAAAACGGACAAGGAAAAAGACTATGTGTCAGAATTCCTAATTCCGCTTATTTGTTCAGTCTCACCTTTGGGTATGAGTCGTTATTGATTCCGCCGGTCGTGGTTAAATCAGCTCCTGCAGAAGATCCCCTAGTGAAACTAGTTAATGAGCAGATATTAAACCACCAAGGCTCCTCTGCATGGTGCTACCTTCCTCCAGAATGGGCTGCCACGTGGCAACCCTGCCAGAGAGAAGGTTAACAACAGTCGTATTTTTCATCACCACTTCAGGACACCCTTCACCACTTCAGGATGCAGCCTGCCTAAACAGGTGGTTTTCAGGGTCTTCAGACCTTTCACCACTTCAGGACCAAGACCTGAATGGTTCTGAAGTGGTGAAAAGGTCCGAAAACTTTGAAAACCACCTGTTTAGGCAGGCTGCATCCTCAAGTGGTGAAGGGTGGTTTTCATGATCTTCGGGTCTTTCACCACTTCAGGACCATTCAGGATTTTCAAACTGCCTAAAACTCTCACTTAACCACTTAAGGACACCCTCACTACTTCAGGATGCAACCTGCCTAAACAGATGGTTTTCAGGGTCTTCGGACCTTGCACCACTTCAGGACCATTCGGGATTTTCAGACTGCCCAAAACTCTCACTTCAGAATTTTCATTCCTGAATTTTCAGCTACCCGATAACCGCTTGTGCCCTGCCAGGGGGAGGAAAAACCCTACTTTATATCTCCTTCCTTGCACTGAACGCAATCTCAGGGACTTTTCAGAATTGGTGCTCGCTTGGGACCTTCTGGCTCCCACTACATGATTTTCTAGTTTAGAAGCTGGACCTGAATCTGACTTGCCTGTTGGCCTGGCTGCAAAGGAGGTTTCAACATGGCTATGGCGGATTGACGCGGCAGCTAGCATGTCCACAGACCAGTACAGAGCCAAGGTCTCAGAGTTTTGCGGTCCATGGGAAAACCCACAGGGAACAGGGGCGCCTACAGAACTGGGAGTAGGGACACATTCTTCAGACCGTATCCAAGATAATAGCGGTGCCGTACCAAGTACCCTAACAATGGTATTTGACGTACTTTTTGCAAGTCACATACGGTACGACTTTGTTCGTAGTCAACGGTTTTTTGTGTAGCCAGGGGCGCAACATTGGCATGGGGTTGCTGAGATTGGATTAGGAAAGAGCCGATGTGTGAATAAAAGACATGATGAGACTTGCGAGGTAGGACTTTAGTGCGAGCGGTGAGCCACTCACGCACATAAGAAGTTGAGTTTCATCTTGATAAGCAACACGCGCGGTGTGCCCGTCAACTTAAGTGCAACCCTGTGAAGCTTAGGTGTGCGCTGCGTCAAAGGCCAACGGCGAGACGCCTTGAGCGTGATTGCAGCATGACAGCAGCTGTAGTACAGTTTTGAGCCCTCGCACGATCGATGCAAGAGTTCGGCGGTCGTGGGAATGACCGATAAGCTAAGGTGTGGCCTCGACGTGGTTCGGAAGATCAAGGTGCGACCTTTGAGGATTCGGGTAAGGCTAGATGCAGGGCGAATGCTCCTTATAAGGGAATCCGAGCCTACTAAGCTCAACCCTGAGCCTAGCATTATTGATTATGCCATTTGATTTTCACACGATAGGTTTGGCGATCCAGGCTGGCGATGGGCGGTGAAGGAGTGAAGGAGCAACTTTGAAGGGAATCAAGGGGTTGAGGGTCCGGAGGGACCATCCCCCTTGGTTTTGTTTCGGGTCTCATTCGCGGGCCCGATTGGTGGGACCTAGGATGGGGTGCCAGGGTACGGGGTGTTAGGGGATAGGTTGCCTAGGGTCCCCCTCGCCCCTCCTCTTACGTCACTTTTTTTTATGTTTTTATTTTTTATTTTTTTTTAACCCTCGTCTCGTCAGTGCTAGTGGTGTTGATAAGAGCAGACACCACTAGCACCGGGGGGGGGACTCCATCTATTGGTGGGGAGCGTCACCTGCTGGAAAGCGGGTCCAACGTCCCTTATACAGACTGAAAATTGAAGTACACCAAATCATGGTTTGAGATCGTCCTGCCAGCATTGATTGCCCTGGAGTCCAGGGGATTGACTGGGCAGGATGTGGGAGAGAAGGGAAAGGAATGTTTTCACCCTACTCGGGTGCCAGATACATCGCTACTCACTAGTTCCTCCCTTCTCCTAGGCCATATTGGGTCAAAACTTGGCTGAAAAACGGGTCCAGCGTCCCATTGCCTGCCTGGGAGGGGCCACTGGGGGGCACCAATAGATCTTCCTGGGCTTATGAATTTTGCATGTGTGAGTATACAGCTGGCTGTTGTGTATGGGTGATCGAGCTAAGGGTTGTATTAATCAACAACGAGAGTCAGAGCCGGGGCGGGTTGTGCTGCCTTGTATCACTAGCTTCAAAGGGGGTTCGAGACTCGAGAAGTTATTAACGAGGACAGAAAGGTTGAAACTAAGGATGGTTTAGTCTGTTAGAGTGGGTATAGGGAAAAAAGGATGACAATTTCGTTTCGGGGAGTTGTGCCACCTCTGTGTCGACAAAGGGTATAGCATAGGCTTCGCTTCAAAGTTTTCTAAATTGGATTGAAGCTTTTATTCTTTTTTTAGTTGAATCTTAAGTTCTTGTACTACTCTTATGTTTCATTTGGGTGTTGGAGTAGAGTTGGTGTTTGACCAACAGGGAACAGGTTGTTGGGAAGGATTGGGGCAGAACTGGGGGAAGGATTGGGTTTTTTAGCAGGGAGTCTGTCTTTGATTGTTGCTGAGTATGTTTTGGAGGAGTTTGCTGGGACGACGCAAACCGGTGTCGAGGTGCTGCCTTGTAACCTCATGAGCGGGGGTGTGAGGTCTGGGAAGTTTTCTTCTGGGGGAAGGCAACCACCAACTTCGACGATTGACCGTTGTCGGGGTATAACCCTGTGACCTGAGGGGACTTGAGGCTTAGAGTTGCCGAGGGAGGACGACACTCTTTTTCGTTAAATACGCGAGATTCGGAGTTGGGGTGGGTTGTGCTATCCTGTATCTCTCGCAGGAAGGAGGGCTTGAGAGTCGAGAAGTGTTTTACGAGGGCAGAAAAATGATAGTCAAGGAGGATTATTTAATTAGTTGTTCCTTGTGAAGAACAGGGTATGGGGTTACTCTATTCTAAACTCTGAAAATAAAAAAAGATTTCGGTAAAAAAAAAAATGTTTTAGGATTCTTGGGACTTCTAGCAACTCGCTTTAGGCTGTTTTATACGGTTATATTCATGGATCCGCGGTTTGTTCAATGTCAGAACGACGCTGGCCGGTGCTGGGGTGTTGCCCTGTAACCTGCTGATTGCAGGAGCGAGAGGCTTGGTAAAGAGTGTTGGGGATGCTTTGGGGTGGGCATTCAAGGAACAACCTAGGATAACTGTCATGACGACATTGGCCGGAGTTAGAGCGAGTCCTGTTGCTCTGTAACCTAATTGGTGGGGGTGTGAGGTCTGGAAGAGCTCGACAGAGAATAATACAATGTTGGACAGTTTTAGAGAGTTTGGTTTGGGAGTCTAGCGGTTCTGAGCATTCGAAAAGAGGTCAATAGTCATTCTTATTTTTTCAACCCCTTCTTTAATATTCTTTTGAAGTTTTTCAAATAGTTCTCAGATTGATTCTCAGCCGAAGCCGGGTAATGACCCCGGTATCTAAAAAAAGAAGTATTGAGAATGCCTTCGGATTCTGGGCACTTCTTGCAACTCATTTTAAGGTTTCTTTAATGCTGTTATATTCATCGATCTGCGTTTTTTCGATGCCAGAACGACGCTGGCCGGAGATGGGGGGTTGCCCTGTAACCTATTAATAGCAGGAGCGTGAGGCCTAGTAGAGAGATCTGGGGATGCCTTGGGCCGGGCATTCCAAAGGATAACCAAGGGTTGCAGTCGGTACGACGCTGGCCGAAACTGGGGTGAGTTGTTCTGCCCTGTAACCTAGCAAGGTGGGGGCATGAGGCCTAGGAGAGCTCGACAGAAAATAAGACAATGTTAGAGAATTTTAGAATGTTTTGTTGGGGATTTCAGAGGTTCTGAGCATTCAAAGGACTTTTGTGGCTTTCCGTTTCGACTTAGCAAGTGCTGCTTGAATAGCCTAGCAATAGGTTAGCAGTTATCCATGTTTTCCAAAATTTTCTTGAACTTTTTTCATAGTTCTCAAATTAATCTTAGCCGAAGCCAGGTAATGGCCATAGTATTTTAAATCTTTTGTATAATTCTATATGGGACGCTAGGCCCAGTTCCTAGCACGTGTTGCTCCCCACGAATAGACTGGAGCATTTGTCTCCCTCCCCCCCCCCCCCCCCCCCCCCCCCCAAAAAAAAAAAAAAAAGTTAATACACCCAGAAACAAATGAAATACAAACTTGATTACGATCTCCACTGGAAACCGATGAATAAAATACTACAACCCGAGGTTACTTGATGTGGATCGGTCTCATGATAATATCTCAAAAGTCATTAACCCAACCGGGTTTTTCAGGATAAAAGTTGGGATGATATGGAGGCGATAATTATTTTCCCTTCACACTGGAAGGGCGATCAAGAAGAGTTTCCGGGTGATAGGTGCAACTAGGTGCATAGGGATAACGCATGTGTGTGCACAACTGGAGTTGGCCTCGGGATAGTAGAAATCTTAGAAATGTTTCCCCTCCCCTTAAGCCCATGCTACAGTTGATTGTTTCGCTGAAGCAAATGCACATGTCGGCAAGTTGGGGGCCGGTGCGTCACAAGTGAAAGCGTAGTAGGTGTTGGAGCCTCGAGGCGAGAGCGGGAAAATTTGAATATAAAGCATTACGGTCCGACAGTAGTCGAGCTGCTTCTTTCCTACTCGAACTTTGCAAGGGGTACAAGTGTACATTAGGATTGGAGGAAGACAATGAAGAAGAGGGGAGAAGATAGGATATGGCACAGTGGAGGATTGAGAACTCACATGTTTTCCTTATGGGTTTGACCGAGGAAAGAAATGTGGTAAGGGCTAAAGAAGAGCGACTTCGATGGTGGTATTAGTTTCGGGGTTATAGTAGTGGAATGAAAGTGGAAAAAAAGGGAAGATTTGCGGAAGGAACAAGAAAGTGACGAGTGGGAGTGAAAAGTGGTGTACCTTCCTATATTATATCGGAGATTCATTTATTTTTATTTGAATTTGTTACTTGCTCGGTCGCAACGGAGCTTAGGTAGCGGCTACGAGGTAGTATATCAGATCCTATTCTAGCAGAAGTTTCATTCTTATCGTAAGCACTACTGAGTTGTTGCTGCTGCTTGCAATCGTTGTCTCTCCTCCAAGTGTTAATCACTATGCTGAACTTCATGTTCGTCAACATCATCATTGCGATCACTCTAACCACCATCATCGTCGAGATCCCGCCGCTGGCGAGATAGTCGCGGTCTAGGGTGCTTGTCATCCTACTTTCAGCCAAGGGGCCCACCTTCGTGTTCGTCGGCAGGGCCTTCGTGGTCTTCGACGCTCAAACTAGGTCACAAGAGGGCGCAACAATGAAATAATAGTGTGCGCACAGAGAAAGTAGAGAAGGTGAAAAGTCGACGAGCATAGGAGAAGGAAGGTAGTGAGAGAGGGAGAGAGTGAAGGGAAAGACATGGGAGTGGAAGAGCTAGGCGCGAGGGTGCTGCGCATAAGTAGGAATGGATGAGAATATGACTGTGTATTTTCCCATATTCTGGTGAAAGATTCATTCTCATATTGCACATGCCATGAGTGGTCGTGATCACCATGTTTACCGTCGTACTAATCGTAGTTGTGTTCATCATCAGAATCCTCATTACGCTCGTTTTGGTCCCCTCACACCGGGCACTCGTTTCACCAGGCAGTCCGTCGCTCTTTAGGATCCTGATCCGTGGTGATCAAACGATACCTCCTCGTTATGGCCACCTTCGTCTAGACAGTTGTTTTCGTCGTAGCATTCGCTGGTGCCCATCTTTCCGACGTAGCCGTTCAAGTCACAACTTGATCTTCATGGGGGTCATCATAGCGAGCTGTGGTCGTACCTGACAAGCCGCACTCGTTTTTTCTTGCACTGCAAACAGCTGGAATTGAGTGAACCTGGTCAGGGCTTCGGACCAAGTGAGTAGAAGGGTTATAGGACAACGGGCGCAACTAGTAGTGGTGATCATCGTGTTTGGGCACAAAAGCCACAAGAGAGAGAGAGAGAGAGAGAGAGAGAGAGAGAGAGAGAGAGAGAGAGAGAGAGAGAGGTGCGTACATCGGATGCTTCGTCCCCCAACCACGCACTGTTGTAAGAGTTTTGAGTGTGAGCATGCATGATTAGGACCCGAACGATTGTGATACTGCAGTGCGTTGTCCATCGTTGCTATCCCGACTTCTATTTCTTGTAGTAGTGGCAATCCGAACGCAGATTCATTCTCATTTTCACATTTTGGTAAGCACGGGAATGAAGCACATCATAGCCACCACGCTCATTCTCGTTGGTGGTTGCTATCATGGTGGTCGTTCGGTTGTCATCTCCTTCATCATGCTGATCGTCATAAGTTGTAATCATGCTAATTATAGAGTCCATTGTCATCATGGTCGCTTTCCCTTACGATAGAGGGCTTACCTAGCCGAGGTGTCGTCCAACCTCATCAAGAAGGAGGTAGGCAAACAACTCTTCCTTCATCCTATTTGTGGCTATCTCCGCTTTCTAAACTGTCGCTGCAGAAACCACGATTACTATTGTTGATGTCTCAACAGACTTGTTGCTGGTTCCTCACAGATGATTGATCATCACAACAATTTGTTGTTGTGCATTCCGAGGCATTATGGCTGTTGGTTCTTCTCCGAGTGACGAACAACAGTTGAACTTCAAGGGAAGTAAATGATTGTAAGGTCGGATGTTAGTTGCAGACAACTGGACAAATTATCGTTGACGAGCATTCACTAAGTGGGGTTGTTTCTGCTCCCAACAACGACGAACTGTTACTCCAAGATATGTGGGTGCAACTTTTGTTTGGGACCTCCATATCGTTGTTCCTTAGGACGCAATTATTGGGTTTCGTTGGTTGCTGCTTAGGGTGGTTGGCAGTTTACCACTGTCACTGTTGGATTTTACGGCTGCTTCAAGCTATTGCCACTGATGGTGTGCTCTGAGTTTCACTCATGGTTAATGGACCCTGAAAATTCGCCGAATTCAACAATGAAGCTTGATAGCGAAACGTTAGTGCATTCGTGGTTTATAAACTCAAATTCGTGCTTTGTGTTGGTGGAGATGGAATCCATATGAATTCTTTTTTTTAAGACCCGAAAATAACATTCAAGTTATGGATAACCATGAAAAGTTTATGGTGGAGGCGATAACTTAGTAATTTTCGAAGTTGTAGTTTAACGTATGTTCAAGATTTACGGATTTCGAGATATCAACATACTTTCGTATTTCAGGATTTTGCTTAGACATTTTTCGAAGTTATATCCGCACGTGCATTCGGGATTTCGTTACCGAAATCGCACTTCGGGATTTCAGGATTTTACTTAGCCGTTTTCAAAGTTATATCTGCATGTGCATTAAGGATTTTGTTATGGAAATTGCATTTCATGATTTCGAGATTTACTTCGTCGTTTTCGAAGTTATATCTGCATGTCCATTCGGAATTTCGCTACCGAAATTGCACTTCAGGATTTCAAGATTTCACTCTTTGGGATTTTATGATTTTACTTGGTCGGTTTTCAAAGTTATATCCGCATGTGCATTCGGATTTCGCTCCTGAAATCGCACTTCGAGATTTGAAGATTTTGCCTTAACCGTTTTTTGAAGTTATATCCACAAGTCCGTTCGGGATTTTGCTACTGAAATTGCACTACGGGATTTTGGAATTACATGCATTCGAGATTTCGGTACTGAAATCGCAATTCGGGATTTCATGATTTTACTTTGTCGTTTTTCAAAGTTATATCCGCATGTTCGTTCAATTTTTTTTCACCGAAATCAAAATTCGAAATTTCAAATAGTCGTTTTTCGAATATTTGTACGCGCGTTCTCGATTTTGCCACCGAAATCACACTTCAAAATTTCGGGATTTACTTTGCAATTTTTCAAAGTTATATCCACATATGCATTCGGGATTTCGTTACCGAAATCGTACTTTGGGATTTCATAATTTTAGTTAGCCGTTTTTCAAAGTTATATCCTCATGTGCATTGGGGATTTCATTATCAAAATTGTATTTCATAATTTCGAGATTTTACTTCTTCGTTTTTCGAAGTTATATCCATGATTATCTATCAGCTTAGAAATTTATCTCACCTAGCAGCAGCACCATTCTTCTTAGTTTCAAACATAAGTTATTCCTCAAGCGACAAAGCAATCAGTAGCACAAAGAAGGGTAGCGTGAGACAAATACCCACCTCCTCTGCGTCGTAGAAACATCGTACCCACCTCCTCTGCGTTTCCCTGCCTTGCCTGCATAGAAAACTACATCCACGCCATCGCCTCTTCCCGCCCGGACCTCATCCTGCTTGATATGCCACCGCGAGCTCGAGTTCCCAAAATTTGCGTAGTAGCGCATGCCAACACGCCTCCGTCGTGGACCTAGCGGGGCGCAACGCTCCCGGTAGCATTGCGGTCGATACATCCTGCCTCCAATCCCATGGGTGTATCAACTGAGTTACGCCCAATGGTCCCACTACCGATCTCAGTACCGGTATTGGGTCCGTGTCCCGAAAACGAAACTTTAGTAATAAAAATGAAAATGCGACCAGATGGTTAAGGGGAGAGAGGGAGGGGGAGAAGGGGGAGAAGGAAAGGGTTCGGGAAGGGTTGGGGAAATGGAAAGGAGTGCTAAGACACAAAGAGGTGAGAATCAGTTAGACCAAGGGAAAGGGAACGAAAGCCTAAGCACTCACCAAGAGACCAGGCAGCGCTTCAGGGGAGACATCAACTCTAGACTCCCACCCGGGGCGTTAAGCACTACAAGACCCCCCCCCCCCAAACAGATCAGGAAGAGACACCCCCCAAAAAAGACCACTTCAGTCAGGCCTTTGGACCCCAACCCATGGAGTCGGAACCACCGACAAGCCCTCCGGATGAGGAGATGACAGATAGCACACCCAAGGCCTGGGGGGCACAAGGGGAAGAGGATGTCGAGACCAAGCTGAGGGGTCTGGCGGAATGGTTAATTGGCCAACTTCAGGCATTGTATACAGGCCAATCAGAGCCATATTGGGATGAGGTCTATGTCCAACTCTTCTCCCTACTGGACGAGAGCCCCAGCCTGAAACACGCATTGGGGCAAGGCCTATCCCCGGATATGGACTGGCAACACGTGCTGCACAAAGTCTGGAATATCGTACACCAAAAATTTCAGCCCCCTACAGAGACAGCACCTCTAGAGCATGCAGACAAGCCCCCCTCACACACACAACTAGACGTGCACACTGAACAAACCGAGCAGGGAGAGGGCGAGACCTCAAAGACAGGGGACGATTGAGGCCCCTCAAAGCGATCTAGAATGCACCACCTCATCGAGAAGGGCCTATATCACAAAAGCTTGCCGGAAGGGGACAAAGTGCTGGTGCTACCAATCAGGAGGAAGACAGGGAAATGGGAGTTGGGCCTGTCAACTACCGACTCAGAAGTCTCATATGCCCCTACCAACGGAGGAGTAACATTGAACGGATGACACATGCAGAGAAAAGGAGCACTATGAGTCTACGAGGTCACCAAATTTATCTCCAATCACTAAGAACCGGGGGCAACAGCCACCATCAGCGTGTCATCTGAGAACCTGAAGATCGCCTATAAGGATCTCTACGTAAGATTCGAAGACAATAAGGAAGCAGGCTTGCAATGACACACCCATAATATGCTTCTAGACACCCAACAACTCAAAATAAAACCCAGTAAAGTCTGGTCGACGAAGGATTTCCTCATATGCATCTGCATGATGTTGGGAAGAAACATCCTCAATGGGGGGGTGAATTGGGAGACACAAGAGTGGTCACCATTACAGAACAAATAGCGGAAGGGAAATAAAATGAGGTCGCATAAAATACGAAGGACTGGGTAGAAGTGGTGTACGACAAAAACAGAAAATGGAAACACACCCTCCAACAAGCGGACCTGGACATAAGATCGATTAATGTAAACGGTCTAGCATAGCGCAACCCGGAGAAAAACAATGCGTTATGGGACCTGATGCGGGGGGTGGGAGGAAAAACATGGCCGGACGTGGTTTACGTCCAGGAAACCCACTTAATGGACACGCCAGAGCACCACAGGGCTCATAAGCAAACCTGGTCCTTCCAAGGCTACCAAGCCTTTGCCGCTGGCCCGGAGAGATGGTTAACGGGTGCATATATTTTCACGTCTCCTTTCCAGGCAGTTCGGCCGCTTTAGGTTACAACACCACTTTCAGATTGTGTGTGCATCTATACATGGGTTCGTCTGAAACCACCTTCAGGCAGTTCAGCCACTTCAGGTTGATACACCACTTTCAGATTGCGTACAGATCCATTGCAAATGGTTGGATTGGGGTACCTGAAACCCTTTTCAGAAGCTTCAGCCACTTCAGCGGTTTCAGGTCCCCACCTGAAATTCCTGAAATGATATGAAGTGGCTGAAGCTTCAAAATGGGTTTTCAAGTACCCCCATCCACCTGAAGTGGCTGAAGCTTCTTAAAGGGCTTTCAGGTACACCCATCCAACTATTTGGACGGAGGTACCTGAAACCCCTTTCAGAAGCTTCAGCCACTTCAGCGGTTTCAGGTCCCCACCTGAAATTCCTGAAATGACCTGAAGTGGTTGAAGCTTCTGAAAGGTGTTTTAGGTATCCCCATCCAAGTGGTTGGATGTGGGTACCTGAAACCCCTTTCAGAAGCTTCAGCCACTTCAGCAGTTTCAAGTCCCCACTTGAAATTCATGAAATGACCTGAAGTGGCTGAAGCTTCTGAAAGAGGTTTCAGGTACCCCCATCCAACCATTTGGATGGGGGTACCTAAAACCCCATTCAGAAGCTTCAGCCACTTCAGCGGTTTCAAGTCCCCACTTGAAATTTCTGTAATGACCTGAAGTGGCTGAAAAAAAAGTCAGAAAAAAAAAACAAAAACATAAAACTTGTCTTGCAAACGACCCGAAACTTCTAAAATGACCTGAAGTGTCTTCACGCCATTTCAGCGGTTTCAAACCACTTCAGAATCTTTCATTCTGAAATTTCAGGTGGTCGTTAACCGCGAGTGCTAGCCCGGGGAGCGTCGGGGTGGCAATATGGATCCCCCCCGAATCACGCCTAGAAGTACTTAACTGGGAAAATGGTAAGGAGAAGGGACGATGGGTTAAGGTGTTGGGCATGCTACAATTGGAAATAGTATGCATTATATCCCTATATGTCCCTAACACATCGCGCGAAAGGAGGACTTTCTTTGAAAAAAATAAAAGATTCCCGACACTGGATATTCCAGTAATCCTAGCTGGAGATTTTAATGTCGCATCAGATAGATGGCCAGACCGCTGGAAAATCCACCCCGCTACCGCACACAACGCAGAAGAGGACGAGTGAATGTTGAGGGACTTGTGTACTCCCCTCTCACTATTCGACACATTCAGGCGCAGCTTCCCGACCGAAAAAGTGTTCACCTGCTTTCAAAACAACGACACTGCCAGACTGTCCAAATCCCGGATCGACCTAATTCTGGCAACTAAGGACCTGGGAGGGGGGCTCACCACAACAGCGATACTGCCAACTAACCCATACCCAGGTCTTGACCATAGGATGTGCATGGCGGTCTGGACCTTTCGTAAAAGACCGGACCAAGGGGCTAGCTACTACAAACTTAACATCTCACTACTTAGGTCCCAATCATTCCAGAAATACCTATAGCAAACATGGGATTTATGGAAAGACCAACGTCCCCAACACGACTCGCAAATCGCTTGGTTCAACAACGGATTGATTTTTCTAGCAAAAAAATGCAATGAATATTAAAAACCCCTAGCCGCATAACGACACCAGCAGGAAATCAAGGTAATGCATAACCTTGTAGATGCAGAACAGAAGCAAATATCGCAAGGGCAGGAACCGATTTCCCATGAATTACAAACACACATACTAGACTCAAAGGCTTAACTCTTAAGACACTCATAGTATCGATGGCAAGGAGCCTAGACAAAGGCAAGATTATTTAGATACTATACGGAAGGATTGATGAATTCCCATTTTTTCAGCCTAGCCAGAACACGCCTCAAAATGACCACGATCGAGGCACTCTACGAACCAAAAGTCAGGGAATCGGACCCGGTTGTGACTACGGCGTTGTGCACCAAAATAACATACGATTTTTACAAAGATTTTTTTTCCTCGCATGTGGAGAAGTCAGATGCGCCACAACACGATCGTCAATTAACAGACTTCCTGCAACCGGTCAACAAAACCCTAACATCTGAACAACGTGAATCCCAAGAGGCCCCGCTCTCCAAACAAGAGATATAGACCGCCCTCCTTCAAATGAAGGAAAAGAAACTACCGGCGATCGATGGCTTCCCGAAGGAATTTTGGGAAACCACATGGGAATTCCTGAGCCATGACGTCATGGATTTTTATAAGGAAGTATGGCTCACAGGCGAGATGGAAAAAAGGGTGGGGCAAGGGATACTGACCCTCTTATACAAAAAAGGGGACAAAATGAATATTAGGAATTATCGTCCGATCACTCTCCTCACAGTAGTATACAAAATATTGTCTAAAACCTTAGGCAATAGAACGATCCCAGTCATGGAAGATATCATCCATCCCTCTCAAACAGACTTCATAGAAAATAGGAATATACAAGAGAATATTTTGTTAATCCATAAGGTACTTTAACTCACAAAACACTCCCGGCAAAATGCAACCCTAGTGTTTATCGACTTCGAAAAGGTCTACGACCATGTGGACTGACTACTTTTAGATGGATGCTTGGAAAAAATGAATTTTTGGCCAGACTTTAGACGCTGCATACAAATCCTACATCAGAATGCAATAACATGTGTCTAAGTCAACGGAAGCCTGGCGCCACCCCTGCGCCTGGAACGGTCGGTCCGCCAAGGGGACCCAATCGCCCCCTTCTTTTTTTTTGTCATTATGGAAGCACTAGCTGCCAACCTCCGGACATATCAAAATGCGAGTCACACACATCCCGGAGGACGCAATCCCGGTTTGCTCTCTTTTTGCAGACGGCCTCACAATCCTGGTAGAAGAGTCACATAGCAATATGGAGGAAATTCAACTTATGATGGAAAAGTTTGCTAAGGTCTCTGATATGACAGTTAACTGGGGGAGCCAAACACAAGGATGGTGGATCCACTATCAAGGGGGACGCCCTCCGGAGTCACCACATATTGCATGGATGCCGCTAGAAAGCCCAATAAGAATCCTAGGGGTAGCAATGACCACAGAGGGACGCCCGCCAACAAACGATGATTGGATGAGTGCCCCGGCTCAGCAAAAGCTGGACAACTGGAGAAACAAACACACATCCCTGTTTGGTCACGCCCTAGTAATCAACAATGTTATCTTTGCTACATTATGGTATAAGTCACTGCAATGACCCTTGACCAAACCATCCCTGAGTAGCCTAAAAAAAAAGGTAGCAGCTTTTCTATGGAGAGGAGACGGTGAGCAGAGCAACGTAATTAACCGAGTAGAGTGGAATTCAATAATCCAACCTAAGGCGAGGGGAGGTCTCGGAATAATCGACCCAGTCACACAAGTGTAAGCATTACGACTAAAACGGATAAAAAAGATCATCTTCACTCCCCAGAGTCCATGGTGCGTATTAGCCCTAGAACGCTTGGCCCGACTGGCCCCAGAAACCCCCGAAACAACTCACCCGCTGATATGGTTAGAAGACCGATTCTGGAAGATCCCATGTAAACTCCCCCAAGGAAGGGAAGGGCAGAAGCGCGGTCAGACAACAGACACCTTCTGACCATCTTTGCTGGAAACCTGACGCAAACTCCCGCTCCCTGACAGGGATTACCCCAACCGTTGGGAGGAAGTCTACCGTCAATCCCTTTTTGGAAATCGGTGGGTGACAGACTCGAAAGGCTGCGTAATGACACTCATCCCCGCGCTGGCAAAGTTGGGTCAAAAGAGGGGTGCTCAGGGTTGGAAACCTATGGGACAAAGACAGACGGGATTGGAAAGCAGGAGACCAGTTACGAGGAAGTCTGCGGTATTGCGACCACATAGAGGAGTTTTTGGACAATCTAATTGAAGCCATTCCACTAGCATGGTACCGAACTATGAAACAATGCCCCACCTTGAGGGAAGGGGATTGGGTTGCAAGTGCGGAGATCCCACCAAAAGTAGGCTTGGTACACATGGTCACACCCCAAACTGTCTTGGTCGAACATTACGCCATCACCAGAGCAGGCACCCTTCAAGGAAACAGAGCCCCCTTCGAATGGAAAGAAAGATCATCTGTGTACTGTGTGAGAGTGATAGAAGAGAAGGGGCAGAAGTTGGCGTTCCAGCCTTCCAAGCCAATCTAGGACCTGACACTAGACCCAGCAGAATGGACTTAGAAGCTTTCGAAGCTGCCGCAGAGGAAGGGCGTTCTGAGTCACATCAATCTACACCAGTTGTCAGTTAAATCAGCTTATAAATGCTCAGACCAAAAAGGTGTCTGAGAGACACGGTCACCGACCGGTGGGCCAAACACTTAAATGTGGACCGCTCTCTTCGGACACCAATCTCATGGTTTAAGGAACAAAAATCTAAACCCATGAAGATCATCTCCCTGCAGTGGCAAATTGCCCATCGCTGCCGGCCAACCAACGGTTGGTTGGCTGATCGCACTAATTTGGAACAAAGAGGTCTGCTACTCCCATGGTGCCAGAGGTGTCTGAGTTTTTTCCCTTTCCACAAAAAGGCAGAGACCATTGAACAAATCTTCATGCAATGTCCGATCACCCAATTCACATGGAGATGGTGGGACCGCATATGGAGGAAAATGGAAGTGGAAACCCCCTAGCCGTGGTCTTGGCAAGCCATATTAGCTGGCCATTGGCCGCTGTTAGAAGCAGCCACGACCTTCGTAGAAAATATGTACAAACTTGGAAGGAGAGCAGTGTTATGGGCACTTTGGTGGCAAAGATGCACCCTAGCCATGGAAAAGGTGAGAGTAGAAGGGTCAGAAATCACAGAACAGATCCAACAACAGGTGCAAGCTGAACTCACATAAAGATGGTTGGACACAAAAGCACAGCTAGACCTCTTTAGGCAAACTGGAGATGTCAGGAGACGGATTTCAGCCTTTTGCTTTCCTCACTCGACAACTCCCCCGACCAAGTCTCACCGATCACAGGGTTATACCCCGACATCAGCCGGACGTCGAAAATTGCTGGTTGTCGTCTAATCACGACAACTTCCCAGATCTCAAACCCTCATTCTGAGTTACAAGGCAACGCCCCAGTACCGATCTGCGTCGTCCCAGCAAAGTTTTCCACGTACATACTCGACCGAAATTCAGTCTAGTTTAGATGTTCAAATCTCTCCACCACCCCCTTTCACTTAGTTCCGCTTCTACCTTAAAACCAAAGCTTACAATTCTTATCAGAAATTTATTTTCATGATTACGAAACATGAATTCATTTGAATTCTCTCGAAATTAAAGAATCAAACAAACCATCAGTAACGATCATGTCAGGGCGAGAAACCCTTTGCAAACCAGAATATCCATAAGAATTGTACCACGTGCACTTCCGCGAAATCGGAAGAAAAACAATGATTGAAAATTTGGTTCATCAATCTGGAAGAAAAAATGAGAAACTTGTTTGAGATATCCCGAAGGACTTATGATTACTGAAATTTGAAACGCAAGATCTAAAATTCACTCTGAAAATCAATCAGAATTTAATAAGAATTAGCCAGAGCAAATCATAATATTCTCAGATCATACAACTCAGAAGAACATCCATTATAAATTAACTTTTAGGCAAGTGTATTCAACCATACTCCAGATAGGATAATAAAATCACCAGTTGAGATAATTCGAAAACTATAGAATCAAACTTATATTTCAAATCATATCCAAAATCACGTATGTCTTTAGTGAGTCCCAGATCATCAGCTAAACAAAACAAACAAGAGCAAAATCATGGAGGTAATCACCATTAGAGCTGACAAAACCCCTCCTCCCCCACTTCCTCAACCCTACATACCTTACCCTCTCAAACCCTTCCCCCTCGTTTTCGGGGGAAACAACAAAAAAAACTCTTCCCATTGCTAGCCACCTAGGCTTTCAATAGCAATACTAACACCGAAAACTCCTACTCGGCCGTCTTGGACTCTCCTAAGGGTCGAAGAAACAGTGTGACCCCACCTCACCAAACCCGTTGGCGAGTGGCCACAGGGGGTTCAAGCCTACAAAACGTACCACACACTATTTGAGAAAGGATGGAGGAGAACCCCATCAACCCCTATAACTTTATCATTGGGTATATCCATCCGCAACTCCCCTAGATACTACTTTAGCCATCTGCATGTTCATTCGGGATTTCGCTACCGAAATTGCACTTCAGGATTTTTAGATCTCGGTCTTCGGGGTTTTAGGATTTGACTTAGTCGGTTCTCAAAGTTATATCCGCATATATGTTCGAGATTTCACTACCGAAATCGCATTTTAAGATTTCAAGATTTACGTTAACCATTTTTTTAAGTTATATCAGCTCTTGAGTTCGGGATTTTGCTATCGAAATCGCACTTCGTGATTTCGGGATTTCACTTTTCGGGATTTAAGGATTTTATATAGCTATTTTTCGAAGTTATATCCGCACGTGCGTTCGAGATTTCGTTATTGAAATTTTACTTTGGGATTTCATAATTTTATTTCGCCGTTTTTCAAAGTTATATCTGCATGTTCGTTAGGGATTTTGTCACAGAAATCGCAATACGAGATTTCACTTAACCATTTTTCGAAGTTATATCCGCACACGCGTTAGGGATTTCGCCACCGAAATCGCACTTCGGGATTTCAGGATTTTACTTCGTTTTTTTTCGAAGTTATATCCACACATGCATTTGGGATTTTGTTACCGAAATCGCACTTCAGGATTTCTGGATCTAAATTCGCCGTTTTTCGAAAATATATCTGCAGCTGCATTCGAGATTTCGCTACCGAAATCGCACTTTAGGATTTCATGATTTCGCTCTTCGGGATTACAGGATTTTACTTAGGTGTTTTTCAAAGTTATGTCCTGCACGTGCGTTCGAGATTATGCTGCCGAAATCGGACTTCGAGATTTCATGATTTTTTTAAGGTGTTTTTCAAAGTTATATCCACACGATCGTTCGGGATTTCACTACCGACATCGCACTTTGAGGTTTCAAAATTTCGCTATTCGGGATTTCTTAGATATTACTTAGCCATTTTTCGAAGTTATATCCGCACGTGCATTCAAAATTTCGCTACCGAAATCGCACTTCGAGATTTCATGATTTTACTTAGCAATTTTTTGAAGTTATATCCGCACATGTGTTCGGGATTTCGCTCTTGAAATCGCACTTCGGGATTTTAGGATTTTAT
Organism: Chara braunii; assembly: GCA_003427395.1. Lineage (NCBI taxonomy): Eukaryota > Viridiplantae > Streptophyta > Charophyceae > Charales > Characeae > Chara > Chara braunii. The sequence continues at coordinate 815,877 of BFEA01000433.1, forward strand.
TCAACCGTTTTTCAAAATGATATTCGCACGTGTATTCACGATTGCTTTGCTGAAATCGCACTTCGAGATTTTCAGATTTTACATAGTCATTTTTCAAAGTTATATTGCATGTGCATTCGAGATTTCGCTACCGAAATCCCATTTCGGGATTTTTAGTTTTTACTTAGGCGTTTTTCAAGGCTATATCTGCACGTGCGTTCGGGATTTCGCTACCAAAATCACACTTCGGGATTTCATGATTTTACTTTAGCGTTTTTCAAAGTCATATTCGCACGTTCGTTCGCAATGCATTTACGAGATGTTTTTTTTTTTTTTTTTATTATCACAAAAGGAAGTTAGACACCCCCAGCCCATTTACGGGTTGCATTTATAGGCTTGATAGGTATAAGAGGTATTCATTGACTCAACTTACTCGGCTGAGAGTGCTTAGTGAGGCTTCGACCCAACTTCGATCTGCACGGGCTATATCGGCCTGCGGTAGAAGATCAATCCCTCAGTTACTGAGAGAGAGTGCCTAGCAGTTGAGGAAACTTTCGCGAGAGGCCCAAGCGTGTGAGCAAACACTTCGTCGAATGAAGGTTGATGGGTTAAGGTTTATTTTTCAGTCAAGGGGGAGTGTTTGTCATCTCTACTAATTAAGGAGCCACTTAAGAAACTTTTTAGTATTCTTCTTGTTATATTATCTTTTTGATTACCTTCTAGTCTTTCCACACTTGCTTCTAATGACATCTCTCACTCCCTTCTTTGTAGTCAATTTTGAAGTCTTTTCTCTTAAATAAGAGTCAGGATGGAAAGATAGGAAATCCTTAGAGTTAGTTGTTAGATTGTACAGGTTGTATAGCTACACGACTCAGGGATAAGAGTGTAGCCATTAGGATTGTATTTTGACCCTGGTTTTAACAGTTCTTAGATGAAAATCGATTTTTTATCTAAAAGGTTGAGTAGTGCGTCAAGGCCAGCTAAATCAATAGGTCCGGGCTGTCTACCATAGAAAACTAACAACTTTTCCATTTGATTCAGGCTAGGTCACTCGACGTATTCAACTATTTTAAAGGAGAACAATTATTGATAGGTACATGTTGCAACGATTAATATGAGTGTTTGGTCTTATTAAGGTGTGTAACATTTTTTTTTTCGAGTTTTTTTCCTCACCTATTTAAACTTTTTTTTTTCCTGCCGTATGTAAGGGTGATATAAGATGCTAAAATATCTACGTAACTCACGAAAATCCGCAAGTGTGTTTTGCTAATGAAATATAGAATTTATAGAGAATATAAAATATTAAACAATCTCTCTAAATCCTGAAAACCCTGACCTCGTCTCGGTTATGAAACACTAATCCTACACGAGCGCATCGGTCCGGCACCGCACGAGGGCAGCGCAGGACCCTCCCAGCCGCGTCACGCAGAAGTTGGTTTAAATCCTTCGTCGTGAATACACATGGAGCTTCCGCAAGCCGCTCCGGCCGAGTGCGCTAGCCATACCTCCCGCGAGCCCCTACGAGAGGATAGGGCCTACGCGAGGCATGACTTACCTCCACCTTACGGAAGCTGTCACCTCCCTTCGGTGGGCGTATCCCCGTCGAGCTACCAGTCCACAGTACGAAAGCTGATCAGTTGCAATCGCAGAGGTGGACCAGCTGAGGGCGTTTCTCGTTCGATGTAGCATAGGAGGAACGCGCGGTAATACGCCTCTATCGGACCCGCGCGTGAACCGACATCTTGGGGGGCTGAGGTCCCAAGCGCGACTCATCGTCGGTCGACTATGATGCATCCCACACACCACGCGCACGCCACTTTACAAACGCAAAAGTAAAACGTACACACACACACACACATCGAACAACGCGACAACACTCCTAGTCCCTTCAGTAGCCGTCCCATAACTTTCCGATGCGGAAATCGGATAGGCGACATGCGCGAGGCTTTGTATAAAACCACACGGACTTCGAGGGCTGCCCTGGACACGGACTACACCAACCCCCTTCCCATTTATACAATATGGTCCTAACTTTAGCTAGAGGGTTCTATAGACAATGTACATCCCACATAGCCAGAGCTGTCGAAGCCAATCTTAGGCAGACAGTAAACAAGGCCACCAATGTTACTGACCCACGTACTCGTATCATACTTCAGCAGGATACAAGGGCACCCTCTACCGGCCAGCTGCTTAACGAACCTCATCCCAATCTACAGCCTCCCCATCGGGATCATGGGACCTTGCATACGTATCAACCACCTCGGCCACGCCCCTGAGTCCTTGGCTACCGGGCAAAAACCTCTGATCCAGATACAGGTCATATATCAATTCGCACGTGTATCGCATATACCCCCATTCGCGTGCCTTCATATCGGTCTCTGCAGCGGCTTCTACCCTTTCCTGTCCCCCGAAGCTTTCTTCCACTAAGACCTCTGGCAGGGTAACTCGTAATGGGGCTGAGGGAAGTGCAAAATCTTTCGCGTGTTTGACCTCTACCTAGGTCACCACCTGCTCTTTCCTTTCCTGGACCCTGCCTCTTGCCCATTTTGCGGCGGCTGCCTCAGCTACCCTCAAGGGTCTCGCGAGTAGGCTTTCATGCCCGAGTGCCAACTGTATCCCGTGCAAGACCCAGAATGATGGCGAGGCGTACAACGTCACCCTCACAATCGCACAATCTTCATAATCATTAAAGCCGGACTCCATCCAAGTGAATATACCCACGCCCATGAATGTGCCCCACCAGGAAGAGATATACTCTCCTTGGCAAGGATACCTCGAGTCCATCTTCCTTTATAATGGGCAAGGCCATATTAGGATCTTCCTGTGCATAAGGCATCCCGAGTCGCCTTCGCTCTGGTCTGGGTTCTGCCCATCACAAAAAACGTCCATCATGCGCCTTCTATTATCATACTGATAATCGCGTTCCATCATCCCTACCCCTCTCTGAGCAGCGATCCAGATGCAGAAACTTTAACAAACCGTCCTAGATCAATAAACGGACTTGAGACACTCATATAAATCCTTGCTGACTGGATAGTTCAAATACGTACTTCAAATACATGGCCCATATAAATATTTCTGACAAGGATAATTATCAAGGAATATAGTCATCCAGCACATAGCCTCACACAAATAGACGTTAGGCAAGCTTACTCAAGTAAATTTTGACGTCTACGAATGAGTTCAATATATAACTCAAGAGAAGTGCCCTTAGACAAGAATAACCTCAAGTCCTTAGCCCCAACTCATAGATTCAAGTGGGTGGTTTAAATCTGGAAAGATTCAAGCGAAGGTCTAACACCAATTACAATTTATTGCCCCATCAAAAGTAGGCAAAATAATCTGGGTGTTAGCTTCTTCATTGCTACTCCGCCTGCCTCTAGGATCAGATACCCTCCTTTATAGGGACAAGCGTCATGCAAATTTACTACTCCCCGTAGCCCTTTCTATCGAGGCCTTAACACAGTGCTCACTGCATCTCTTTACTGCCTTATACGCCTTATTCGAACATACCACGCGGGACAGACCTCAGACTCCCATGGCTATACAACCCGAACAACAGCTTAGAACCCGGACTCAAGGATCCCAATCCATACTCATACATGCTTTCAACGTCCTTAGCCTAACTCTCCTCGAAGTCCCTTGATAACTTCTAACATAATAGGCTTCCTTTACTCATCCTATGCCTCACCCTAAAACCAAAGTACCCTATAGCTTTCATGACCGCTCATGTAGCTCTTTTAGCCATAGTAGGTACCTTATATAATCTATTTTGCAATTAGCCATACTGATACCTCCTCATTTCGCCTTAGCCATATCAACCATACAAGGCATCGTCCAAAACTCACCAACTTTTAAGGTCAGAAGAGGGTATCAACTCCATCTACTGCCATGCTAGTCAGAGTACGTGAGTGCACAACAAAAACTTACCCCTCCCGCGTCATCCTCACTACACCACCGAACAAAACCCAACTTGCACAATCACCCCTCACTCGGTCTCTACCCAATACCAACAATCGATTAACCACAAAGGTCCTAAGGAAAACTTCACATTTTGCCTAGTTCTCACATTCCCATACCCGGATGTCGTTCCACCCGGGACAACGGTAGGCAACCGTTATCCCCGGCAACGGCACCACCTGTTGAGCGCATCGGTCCGGCACCGTACCAGGGCAGCGCGGGACCCTCTCGGCCGCGTCACGCAGGAGTTGGTCTAAATCCTTCGTCGCCAATACACATGGAGCTTCCGCAAGCCACTCCGGCCGAGTGCGCCAGCCATACCTCCCGCGAGCCCCTAAGAGAGGATAGGGTCTACGTGAGGCACGACTTACCTCCACCTTACGGGAGCTGTCACCTCCTTTCGACGGGCGTATCCCCGTCGAGCTACCAGTCCACAGTACGAAAGCTGATCAGTTGCAATCGCAGAGGTGGACCAGCTGAGGGCATTTCTCGTTCGTTGTAGCATAGGGGGTACGCGCGGTAATACGCCTCTATCGAACCCGCGCTCGAATCGACATCTTGATGGGCTGAGGTCCCAAGCGCGACTCATCGTCGATCGACTAGGACGCATCCCACACACCACGCGCACGCCACTTTACAAACGCAAAAGTTAAACACATACACACACACATCGAACAACGCGACAACACTCCTAGTCCCTTCAATAGCTATCCCATTACTTTCCGATGCGGAAATCGGATAGGCGACACGCACGAGGCTTTGTATAAAACCGCACGGACGCATGGCTAACTCATATTGACTCGCAATGCGAACGTACACAAGCACTTGCAATAATGACGTACTATGCAGTACCCATACTCATGCGATCCTCGTTAGTCTTGAGGGTCGCGTTCGACACTCAGGTGTCGACTGACACGCGCCATGAGGGTTAGTCTCTCGACGCTGGACAACCGCCATTCGCGGTTGAAGACCACACACCCTCTTCTGCACCCTGTGCAAAGTGGGTGGTATACAGGTCCGTACTTGTGGTGACAGTCGTTTCTTGCTGTCTTGGAGATGAGCCCCACTCCAGGCCGGGACAGAAGTCAAGGGGTTTGAATTCGACGACTGCCCAAGACTACGACGTCCAACCATAGAAATCTAAAAAGCAAAGAACAACAGAGGGTCTTCCTTCTCTCTCAAACCATACTCTGGCTAACCCTTGCACACGATCACAGTAAGCTGCGCACATACCCAAGGCACATACAAATATATACATAAGGTTTATTTATATAGGACGATCAGTTCTCACAGTCACAGTGGGACTCCTCTTAGCCATATATGTATGTAATCGCAGGTAGTCACATCCAGAGTCCGAACCACAAACACACCTGCAATCACATCAAAGATTCAACAAAAGTTCACGTACTACACGGGGTCAACTTCAACCATTCTCTATACGCATACCCCTTGCTTTAGTCATATAAACCTTACTCTTGTGCAACTCCCTAAAATAAATACTCAGTACTTTTGTTAAATGGTCATTCAATAAAGTCCGGGTGAAAACACAATGAAACAAGTTAGACCACACGGCTAAAGCCTTTAGGTTGAGTGACAAAAGTGGATTGGAGTTGAATCGTAGACCAACGAATCGGCAACCGAACTGTTATCAGTGATAACAGAAGATGATCCTCGTAGGATCAAGCTAAATCTAGTCCAAATCCTGAATCAATACGATCAAAAGGACCTGTAACACAAGACAGACCAATCCTCAGGCTAAACCTATAAGTCCATGGAGAATAATCCCCATATCACAATCTCACTCAAATCATCCTGAATCTACCTTTAAACAATGTCCAAAGCAAAGGTAGACCCTAACATAATCCCCCCTATACAGAGTGGATCGCCAGAATCGCCACCTGTCAAAATATAATCTAACTCCTTTAAACTAACAAAATTTTGGCAGCGCTTCCCGTAGGAAAAGTGTCTTTTCAGAGTTTATATCAGCCCGAATATGAAAACAGAAATAGTCTTTGACTTTCCAAAATTCAATTTTGTTCAACTCCCTGAATTAACAAAAATTTGCGCAGCACTCCCTTTAGAAAATGGGACTTTTCAGATTTTTACTAAGTCATATATGAACTTTGGACGATCTGAACTTTGAAAAAATCGAAATTCGATTAACTTCTTGGATTTTTAGAAATTTTGGCAGCGCTTCCCATAGAGAAAGTAGCTTACCAAAATTTATACGAGGCCAAGTATAACAAAAGATCCCAGAAAATATGAGAATGAATCTAAGTAAAAATAAACTTAGTTCAGAAAATGCAGGAACTAAGACTAACTCCTATGGCTCAAGCACGTGGCGAGCCTTTAAAGTAACTACCTGTCAAATTGAAACTCAGACCAAGTAGTAGCCTCCCCAGTCACATGCAGGCCAAACCACAAAGGTAAGTACTCTCGCCACCCCAAGGTTCATTTAACGAACAATAGTTCATAGTCTCTTAATGCTTTAACCCTTTATACCCATCTTACATAAGGCATAAGGTCAGGACACCCAAACTTATGGAATGAACCTTACCTTAGTCAGGCCTAAAGTCGGGTCACCCAAACTTATGGAATGAACCCAACTTAGCCAAAGTATAGACAAACACAGAGCACAACATTTTTTCTCTTCTTTGGGCATATGACTAGACCATCCTAGTTGCCCTGAACTGTTTAAATAACCAAGTTATATATCTCTCTCTGACTTGAATCTTCAAAGCGGGCGTAGGGCTGAGCCATCCATCTTTGAAACAATGCTCAGCCGACCCAAGTTACTTTCAATTATACTCTTAATTATACTCTTTTCAGGTTGTGATAGGCTATAGTCAGACCACAAAAACTTATACAACAGTGTGATTAGCTCGTTCGTAGATAGGATAATAATAAATATAGCCTAATTATAACATTGGGTTTCAGCATGTGCGGGCTTTGAGTCAGACCACCTGAACTTACAGAACAGTCTGACTCGCTGTTTGATTCATTTCTCTCTGATCCAAGTTGTGCGTGGCATTGGGCTAGACCACCTGAACTTACAGAACGGTCTGCCCTTTGTCAGATTCATTTTCTCAAAATAAAGCAGGAAGAAACTGAGTCATATAAACTTATGGAACGAGTCAAACCTCCTCGTTCAAAACCAAATAAGCAGAGAAAAAACCCAAAATGAACAAGGCAACCAAGGCACCTAAACTTACAGAATGCCCTTGGCGCCTAAAAATCAATGACCCTCGCAAGTCAGAGCAGTCAGACCACCTGAACTTATAGAACAGTCTGACTCTCAAGGCAATCCCACAGCGCCGAGTCTCCCCAAACTTATGAGGACTTCCCTGCCTCCAGAGCAATCAGACCACCTAAACTTATAGAACGGTCTGACGCTCCACATAATCCAAAATAAACCATAACACTGAGTCTCCCCAAACTTTAATGACCCAGTCAAACTTTAAAGCAATCCTGCCTCCCTCCCAAATGCAATTCTCCTTTTTACAATCAGCTTTCAGTCAATCAACAAAACTGAAACTGAGATTTGCAAGCATTCCTTTATTTAGTCTGACTTATGTCTCAAAGGTCAAACTAAAGTCAAAGTAGGGATACAAACAGTATACCCAGTCCAAACATACCAAGGGCAATACATATAGGGGCTATAATCTGGTTCTATAGCGAGAAAGCAATGGTTACCTCTCAATTCCCTGCCTCCAGAACTCCTCCTGAATTCCGGCAGAGCTCCCGCAATCGGTGGGTGGACTTCCCACAGAGCCTTGCTGCGGTCCTACGGGTTGCAATCCCGCCTGCCGCCTTCCTCTCAGAACCAATGGACTAGACTTAGAGTAAGACAGGCAGAAAGAGATAAGTTTGAGACTCTCAGATACAAGAGAGGTGCACTCAGACTAGCGCGAGAGGACCTTGATTCCTTGATGCGCCCGAGGGCCCCGCAATGATGGTCAATCCTTGCAGTCGTCGCTCCAACCGAAACCAAACCGGTGAAACAGCCCCTCCTGACGACCCCTCAAATTCGCAGCAATAACCCTTCCTTCCCAGACTCAGTCCTTCCTCTCGGTCCGACGGCCGCTGCATAGCAGGTTGTAACGATCAGCGGCAGTATGCAACAGTACGCATCAATATGCCGCGGTATGCAGCAGCCAGCTGCAGCCAGGTATTCAGCTCAGCCACGCCACTGTAGCTCGCCAGTTGTTGGATGGACACCACGCTCACACCCGAACCCAGTGTACGCAGCAATTTGGCCCAGCAGGGCCGTGCGTATAGCAATCGTTCCCACAGTAATGCACAATGCACTCAGCAGGACAACGCTGTCCAGTAGACTCATCAACAGCAATAGCGCCCCACTTCCAAATGATAGCGATCCGTAACCGGCCTTTGAATACCGCAATACCAGTCTGCCCGTTTGTCAGCCCCTGCAGCAACTGCGCTACGCCAGCAGGTAAACCTCCCTAGTTCAACAGGCTGTACGACTCATTTGATCAGTTAATGAACACCGCTAGCCACAGTCGCACTCAACGGCAGTACCCTGGCTTCAAACGCATAGGGGTTAGTCTTTGGCAGTAAGGGCGGCGACCTGCCGCAGCAGCAGCAAAATCCGGGTTGACGCTTCGCTGTTTTGTTCGGCAGACTAACCTTCCGACTCCCTAGCCTCATGTCCTACTACTTCCCAAACGGCAGATGGACGACACACCAGATAACAGGTAAGTCAGCTCCCCTGCAGCTACCCGCACATTATCTCTATCAAGATGGTAAACAGGGTCGGAACGCCCCTCTCGTTAGATCATGGGCATGCACATTGCTATCCCAACTTTACGGCGGTTTGGCCCCGCAGCTCGACTTCTGACCCACCCCGCATCGCCAACGTCCAAGGTAAGGTTGCCCTCTCCCTCTCTCCCTTCACGCATGCACGTGTGCTGCCATATCTGCGATACACCAAACTGTATCAGACCGGTCCCGAGATCGCAACCCCACGAGGCCGCGGTGATGAGACGAGGAGAAACAGTCATCCACGGAGCACCTTCCCTCCTTCGCCCCGCTGCGCTTGCTTCGCCCGCTGCCACACACACTTCCTTCGACAGTGCTGAGTGAGGCCCGAATGAATCTTCCGCTAGAGTGCGGATAGATACATTCCGAAATCTCTAAACCATGTTCCCTCCCGGGGCGCAGCTCCTATCCTTACTAACTCCCTTTCTACTGACTTCCTACCACTTCTAACTATGGAATCGGGGTCGCCAGGGCCAAAGCCCCCCCCGATCCAAGTCCCCCCTCATCAAAATTCGTTCAGAAACGGACAAGATACGTTCACTTCTTCTTCTCCTTTCCTCACTCCGCCATAGCTCCACGCAGGCCATTTCTCTGCTATCGCCACATCTATTGACATTTATCACAATCTGACCATAAATTCGGGGTTGCCCTATCCAGAAACCCCGAAAACACATCTCCCCTTGCTCGCTTTCATCATGAAACCAGTGTTTTATACAAATCTCCTTCCCGTTCACCCTCCTCCCGCGTGTTGCGCTCCTCCTTCTAGCTCTTCACGCTCCTTCGCCCGCAGTGCCCCTCTTTGCCCTGCCTGCATATCGTACAGAAGGGCGACTAGATTCCTCCCTCCTTCGTTGCTTGCGTTGCCTCCGCTACCTCCTTCACCACGCCCAACCCGATGACTCGCGACCCATCCCACTAGCGCACCACACCGGCGAGCGCTCCCCGTTTACAGCACCCCGACCGTTTTCTGAGAAAACTTCGAGGAAACTGGCTGCTGGCCGGTTCGACTAGCCTTCCGCCGCCTATACCCGACTTCGATAGATGGCGTGCCTCGCAGTTTGTGGCACTGCTCCGTTGCAGCCTATCTCTGGGCTGCCTTACTCAGGCGGAGTCCGCCCCCGCCCTGGGCCCGCGACGACCACCCACGCACAGACAGTTCTCACGGAGTCGAGGGTGCGGGCCTACTACGGGCTCGTGGTATGACCCCTACCGGAGCGGTCCCTATGCGGGCCTTAGCGGTCGTAGCAAGTGTTCAACTGATGACCTTGAAGGCCGAAGTGGAGATGGTTCCATATGGCTGGCCGCGGCGCCCTACCCGCTGCCTCTGCCACTGTCCCCCGGTTTGCCCCGTCCAAGCGGGGCTCGCTATCTTCGAGCCCTAGCGGGTATGCTCACACCCAAGTCCCTTGCGGCCACTAAACCCGGCGTCACGCCCAGGTCAAAAAGGGACGTCGGACCGTAAAAAAAATAGTACTAAAAAAACAAAAAAAATATTTAGAAACTTTGAACGTGCGAAGGCGATGGACGAGGGAAAAAATAAAAACGCTAGCATCGTTCTAGCGCTGCCGACCGCAAAGCCAAAGGGAATAGCCCCGCCGGGCTCTTCGCACCACTCTGATATTCCCGCGCCGCCGCCGCTCGACCTCGATCCCTGAATCTCATTGACGAAAGTTTGATACTGTAACCAAATAGCGCTAGGCCCAAGGCTGGGTCTAGCTCTAGCGGAAGCCTGAATACGGACATCGTGTGACGCGCCAATCTATCGAAACGTTTTACCTCGCACATCGGCCTATCGATCGAACTCTCAACCGCCAACCTCCGCGCCCACCGCGCGACTTTACCGAATCATGCCTCCGTCGACGTCGTTCTCCGTATGCACCCACAGGTCACAGGCAATTGCACCAATCAAAGAGCAAAACCTTTTTAATCCTAGTTTAATCAGAAATAAATCCGGCCTGCGATCACGTCGGCTTTTCAATCATCAACAAATAAAAGGATCACGCGCGCCTCAAATCCGGGCGCCCACACACTCCTTATTCTAGTCAACCATCAGCCGCATAGACAACGAACCCTGCAGCGACTCACGCAGTATATTTAAAATTTTTAAACCAAAGTTATTTTCTGCCACTTACAAAAACCAGGGCGGATACCCTTGTAAGGGTATTCGCGCCGACAACGGATATAGGCAAGTAAATCCTGAAACCCCCGAAGTGCATTTCGGTAACGAAACACCAAATGTGCATTCAGATATAAGCAAAAAAAAAACTAAGTAAATCCCGAAAACCCCGAAGTGTTTTCTCATAATGAAACACCAAATGTGCATTCAGATCTTAGCATAAAAAAACTAAGTAAATCCTGAAAACTTCGAAGTGCGTTTCACTAATGAAACACCGAATGTACACTCGGATATAACTCCACAAAAAGACTAAGTAAATCCCGAAAACCCCAAAGTGTGTTTAAGTAACGAAACATCGAATGTGCACTCAGATATTAGTCCCCAATAAAGTAAGTAAATCCCGGAAACCCCAAAGTGCGTTTTGGTAACGAAATACCGAATGTGCACTTGGATATTGGTCCCAAAAAGACTAAGTAAATGTCGAAAACCCCGAAGTGCGTTTCGATAACGGAACACCGAATGTGAACCCGGATATAACTTCCTTAAAAGACTACGTAAATCCCGAAAACCCCCAAGTGCATTTTGATAACGAAACACCGAATGTGCACTCGGATATTACTCCCTAAAATACTAAGTAAATCCCGAAAACCCCGAAGTGCGTTTCAGTAACGAAACACCGAATGTGCACTCATATATTAGTCCCCAAACGACTAAGTGAATCCTGAAAACCCCGAAATGCATTTCAGTAACTCAATAAACTAAGCAAATCCCGAAAACCCCGAAGTGCGTTTTGATCAAGAAACACCAAATGTGCACTCAGATACTAGTCTCAAGAAACTAAATAAATCCTGAAAATCCCGAGCTGCGTTTCGGTAACGAAACATCGAATGTGCACTCGGATATTACTCTGCAATAACACTAAATAAAACCCGAAAACCCCGAAGTGCATTTCGATAACGAGACACCAAATTTGCACTCATATATAACTCTCTAAGAAACCTTCATAAATCCCGAAAACCTTGAAGTGCGTTTCGGTAACGAAACACTGAACGTGCACTCGGGGATTACTCCGCAAAAACACAAAGTGAATCCATAAAACCCCGAAGTGTGTTTCGGTAACAAAACACCGAATGTGCACTCAAATATTAGTCTCGAAATGACCAAGTAAGTCCTGAAACCCCTGAAGTGCGTTTCAGTAACGAAATAACGAACGTGCACTTAGATATTAGTCTAAAAAAACTAAGTAAATCCTGAGAACCCCGAAGCGCGTTCCGGTAACGAAACAACGAATATGCACTCAGATATTAGTCCAAAAAAACTAAGTAAATCTCGAAATCCCCGAAATACGTTTCGGTAACGAAACACCGAATAACACTAAGCAAATCCCGAAAATCCTGAAGGGTCTTTCGGTAACGAAACACCGAATGTGCACTCGTATATAACTCGAAAAAAAAGACTAAGTAAATCGGGAAACCTTGAAGTGCGTTTCGGTAACGAAACATCAAATCCGGGCGCCCACACACTCCTTATTCTAGTCAACCATCAGCCGCATAGACAACGAACCCTGCAGCGACTCACGCAGTATATTTAAAATTTTTAAACCAAAGTTATTTTCTGCCACTTACAAAAACCAGGGCGGATACCCTTGTAAGGGTATTCGCGCCGACAACGGATATAGGCAAGTAAATCCTGAAACCCCCGAAGTGCATTTCGGTAACGAAACACCAAATGTGCATTCAGATATAAGCAAAAAAAAAACTAAGTAAATCCCGAAAACCCCGAAGTGTTTTCTCATAATGAAACACCAAATGTGCATTCAGATCTTAGCATAAAAAAACTAAGTAAATCCTGAAAACTTCGAAGTGCGTTTCACTAATGAAACACCGAATGTACACTCGGATATAACTCCACAAAAAGACTAAGTAAATCCCGAAAACCCCAAAGTGTGTTTAAGTAACGAAACATCGAATGTGCACTCAGATATTAGTCCCCAATAAAGTAAGTAAATCCCGGAAACCCCAAAGTGCGTTTTGGTAACGAAATACCGAATGTGCACTTGGATATTGGTCCCAAAAAGACTAAGTAAATGTCGAAAACCCCGAAGTGCGTTTCGATAACGGAACACCGAATGTGAACCCGGATATAACTTCCTTAAAAGACTACGTAAATCCCGAAAACCCCCAAGTGCATTTTGATAACGAAACACCGAATGTGCACTCGGATATTACTCCCTAAAATACTAAGTAAATCCCGAAAACCCCGAAGTGCGTTTCAGTAACGAAACACCGAATGTGCACTCATATATTAGTCCCCAAACGACTAAGTGAATCCTGAAAACCCCGAAATGCATTTCAGTAACTCAATAAACTAAGCAAATCCCGAAAACCCCGAAGTGCGTTTTGATCAAGAAACACCAAATGTGCACTCAGATACTAGTCTCAAGAAACTAAATAAATCCTGAAAATCCCGAGCTGCGTTTCGGTAACGAAACATCGAATGTGCACTCGGATATTACTCTGCAATAACACTAAATAAAACCCGAAAACCCCGAAGTGCATTTCGATAACGAGACACCAAATTTGCACTCATATATAACTCTCTAAGAAACCTTCATAAATCCCGAAAACCTTGAAGTGCGTTTCGGTAACGAAACACTGAACGTGCACTCGGGGATTACTCCGCAAAAACACAAAGTGAATCCATAAAACCCCGAAGTGTGTTTCGGTAACAAAACACCGAATGTGCACTCAAATATTAGTCTCGAAATGACCAAGTAAGTCCTGAAACCCCTGAAGTGCGTTTCAGTAACGAAATAACGAACGTGCACTTAGATATTAGTCTAAAAAAACTAAGTAAATCCTGAGAACCCCGAAGCGCGTTCCGGTAACGAAACAACGAATATGCACTCAGATATTAGTCCAAAAAAACTAAGTAAATCTCGAAATCCCCGAAATACGTTTCGGTAACGAAACACCGAATAACACTAAGCAAATCCCGAAAATCCTGAAGGGTCTTTCGGTAACGAAACACCGAATGTGCACTCGTATATAACTCGAAAAAAAAGACTAAGTAAATCGGGAAACCTTGAAGTGCGTTTCGGTAACGAAACATCAAATTTGCACTCGGTTATTACTCCGCAAAACACTAAGTCAATCCCGACAACCTCGAAGTGCGTTCGGTAACGAAACACAGAATGTGCACTACAACAAAAAAAAAATCCAGAATTAAATAAATATTTTAGAGTAAAATTACATTCCAAATTTTAAATTTTCATTCCATCTTAAAAATTTTCATTCCAATTTTAAAAGTTTTCGTCTTACTTGAAAACTTTTCATCCAAGAATGGGGTATCCCTTCTTATTTGAACTGCATGCCAGAGATGGAATGAAAGTCTGGATGAGTTTATAAAATTTTTTAATTGGATTGTCATTCTAAGTAAGGATTTTCAGTCATAAATAGGTTAATCCAATCTAAATTAGACGATATTTGTTATAGTAGAATGAAAGTCTAATTAAAACATTTCATAAACTCGTCAAAACTTTCATTCCATCTTGAATAAATAGATGTAGTTAGAAGGGAAAACTCATATTTAGACGAGAACTTATCAATTTAAATTGGAAATTTTAGAATTTGACAAACATTGGAATGATAATTTATAAATATGAAGGATTTTTTTTTTTATGGAATGTTTTTTCAACTTTCATTTCTCATGGGAATTTTTCTGTTGTAGGAAACTTCGCAAAAAAAACAAGGAAATCCCGGAAACCCCGAAGTGCGTTTCGGTAACGAAACACCGAATATGCACCGGATATTAGTCCCCAAAAGACTAAGTAAATCCCGAAAACCCCGAAGTGCGTTTCAGTAATGAAACACCGAATATACACTCAGATATTGGTAAAAAAAAAACTAAGCAAATCTGAAAACCCCGAAGTGTGTTTCGGTAACGAAACACCGAATGTGCGCTCACATATTAGTATAAAAAAGACTAATTAAATCCCGAAAATCCCGAAGTGCATTTTTGTAACGAAACACTGAATGTGCACTAATATATTAGTCTCAAGAAACTAAGTCAAAAAAAGTAAATCCCGAAAACCCTGAAGTGCATTTCGAATCAAATTAAAAACTAAAAAAAAGATAATATTATCATAATAATTTAAAAACTATTTTAAAATAGTTTATTATTATTATTATTATTATTATTATTATTATTATTTTAAAGTTTTCTTAAGGTTTTTTATTTTGAAATCAAGGTATGTTGGAAATTCGGGTATGACTTCCAGGCAAATGTTGTTTGTATCATTATTCTTCACAACATATTATTTTTTCAGAGGTTTTGATTTTTTTTTATTTTTTTTTTTACGGACGTGTATGTGCAATTTTGGGTTCGTACGCGTGCGCTGGAATACGCACACGTACGCATTGTGTATGCATACGGCGTGCTACCCAGGTTTAACTATGAGCGAGGCAGTGTGTTGTATAGCGCTATTGCGAAGAGCGGTCAGATGATCGGTGTGCACTTGTCTGTATGGACGACAACGTTCTGCATTTGCGGTTCGGGTCCTTTGTACAGCAGCGCGCGAGGATTCGGTTGTGGAGAGCGGACAAAAGAGAGATGAAGATAAGAATCACACACAAAACACAAAAAACACAAAGTAACACTGCAGAAGAATGAAAACATAGAGACCAAACACAAAATGTATATGAGATGGTGAAGGCAACACAATAGAGTCCAATTTTGAAAATGGTGTGTTACATTTTGTTGATGCTATTGATGTGTGTGTGTGTGTGTGCGTGTGTGTGTGTGTATGTGTGTGTATGTGAGAAAGAGAGAGAGAGAGATAAAGCTTATTTATGCTGCATGTCGGATACTGGTAATTTTCGAATAAATCAAGTGTTGAATTTTGCATTTTGCGTGGCGTGCGAATCCTCCCATCCTGCAAGCGGGACATGGCGTGGGGCATGCCACTTAGGTTGGATGCCCTCCTATGAGTGTCTAGCTGATGTATGAGCTGATAATTTGTGAATCCTCCTGTCCTGCAAGCGGATATGGCACGGGGCAGGCTGCTTAGGTTGGATGCCCTCCTTTGAGTGTCTAGCTGGTGTATGAGCTGATAATTTAGTTTGCCTATTCAATGCCTGCTCCATACTTTTTTTTTTTTTTTTTGG
>BFEA01000433.1:858371-871766 GCA_003427395.1 Chara braunii
ATGAAAAAACGAAAAAACAAAAAAACGAAAAAACGAAAAAAGAACGAGAGACTTATGCTGCTATAGGCACATGGTTAGTCTTATTCCGGCTCGGCCTGAGCACGCGTCATTCCCAAGGCCTAACCATTTCTATCCTGATTTTACGGAATTGGGGGGGCAGTCCCCTTAAAGAAGAATCCCGGTCCTATCCATGGAAGTCACACTTTATTGTGTACTTCCGAGAGTGACAAATCGGAGCGTGTGAAAAAAAAGGGGGAAAAAAAGGGGGGGAAAAAAGAAGGGAGAGAGACAAGAGGAAAAAAAAGAAAAAAGAAAAAAGAAAAAATAGGAAAGGAGAAAGAAAAGAAGGAAAAGAAAAAGGAAAAGGAAAAAGAAACAGAAAAAAAGAAGAAAAAGAGAGGAAAGGAGGGACAACCCGGGGGAGGAGAGAAAAAAAGGGGGGCTAAAAAGAAGTCAGAAAGTGAAAAATTTCTTCCTTCTTATGGGGCCCGCCGTGCCAGCTCCAGCTGTTCACCTATCCCGCCATCACTCAAATCGTCCTATATGCCTTTGTGTGTGTGTGTGTGTGTGTGTGTGTGTGTGTGTGTGTGTGTGTGTGTGTGTGTGTGTGTGTGTGCGCGCACATGGTGGGTGGCGGGGGGGTGGGGCGACCCCTCCCCCACCAATCAATCAATCAATCAATCAATCATTCATTCATTCATTCATTCATTCATTCAATCAATCAATTAATCAATCAATCAATCAATCAATCAATCAATCATCAATCAATCAATCAATCAATCAATCAATCAATCAATCAATCAACGGGGGGGTGGCGCGACCCCGCCCCCACCAATCAATCAATCAATCAATCAATAAATCAATAAATCAACGGAAAAAAAAACGCGTTTTTTATTTATTTATTTATTTTTCAATTATCTTCACTCACCGCCAACCCCCCCCCCAATTTTTTTTATTATTTTTTTTTTTTTTGTTTGAGGGGGTGGGGCTAGGGTTGCGCCGCCCCATGGCGCTTCCCAAATCCCAAACCCCCCTCCCCACTGGCCGCCATGCGAGCGCAAAGTTGCGAGGCCGCGAGGACACGTCCATGGGGTCGCGGACCTGGCCGCGGCCGCGGACTTGGCCGTGCTTGGCCGTCGTCGAGGGAGATTAATAACTCTACCAAGCCTCACGCTCCTACAATCAGCAAGTTACATTGTCAGGGCAACACCCCAGCACCGGTCAGCGTCGTTCTGGCAACGAACAACCGCAGATCCATGAATGCACCAGCATCAAACAGCCTAAAGCGGGTTGCTAGAAGTCCCCAGAATACTAAACCATTTTCAAAAACACCCATAAACAACCGAAACCAATGGACTTACTTCTAAAGAATGGGACCAATATATCCAGAACCACGTTACCCCTGTGATATTCAACAGACCACTAAACAACTGCCTCAACCCACCTATCCTAAATACTAAGCTCAATCAGGCCTCACACCCCCAACCGCTAGGTTACAGGGCGGGGCAACCCCCCCCAGCTCCGACCAGCGTCGTTCTAGTAATGGCTCACAATTAGCCACTCGATTGCCTTCCACCCTTGGCAGTTCCCCAGATCTCTCTACCAGGTCTCTAACCCTCACACGACTCAGGTTACAGGGTAGCACAACCAAACCCCATTTCCGGCAAGCATCGTTCAAGCATCGGCCAACCGTTGACCCATGGACATGATGGCGATAACCCGTCGTCGGGCCGTCCGCTGAACATAACCACTATCCGGCTTCCTTCGCGCATTTCCATCCAGAAACTTCTTCTCCCCTTGGAACCAAAACAGCCTCATCCGGTCCATGTACCAATGGAGGCCATTCCAAAAACAGCGCAAAAACACACCTAAACAGTATCAAAAGTACCACGAGGTGATCCAGTAACTAAGACCCGATAGACAAGTCACAAGACAATGTTAGAGAAATATGAAAAAACTGTCCAAGGTCGCATTTCCTGTAGCCCCCAGGTCGCATACCCCTACAAATCACAAACATACCACCCTGCCCGATAAATCACCCGTATTTGGGGTCAAGGAAAAACAGTATTCATCCCCAGGGTTCGCCACACCCATAAGAAAATCGCTTCAAGAGTCGGAGAAAGAAGCTTTCTGAAAATCCTTTTAATCTCAATTCTTGTATCAGAGTGATTACTCGTGCAGGTGATTCGTGGTATTGCGATCAATTATGTGGAGATAGTTGGCGACTACAACACCTTTTTTACTCTTACTACCTCATGAGTGGTATAACTGTCCATTTTTAATTTACCAGTTTCTCGGACAACCAGATAATGACCTTGTTCTTAGATAACTGTACCGACGGCAAAAACGGATAGAAGTTCTTGATTAGAATCTCATATCCCAAAAACTCCCATACACCCGAACCATCATGAGTACGTTTCAAGGTCAAGTTATCAGGATAACAAGCCTCGAAAGTGATGAAAATGCAATCGCGCGATACTCCCTGGACTGGGTTACTAGCCACTATCAATCCCACTGTTTCCACATCATCAATAAGACGAGGGTTAGTCCTCTTCCGGATGGGTATCCCAATCTCCTGTTTCAACAATACCGAAAGTGCTATCGTATAGTGTGTGAAAGTTTAAAACGCAAAAAACAATGAATGTCTTCTAAGTCTAATTTGCGCCTGTGGTCGCCGCTCGTGGTTGCTCCAAATGATGCGCCTCGACCACAAGTATTAACTTGAGCAAACATCCTTGCTCTATAGGCATGGTATTCCAGCAGCCAATCGATCGAATCCAAAATCTCCTGATGCGAGAACAAAGAAAACATATCCTTGATGCCGTAGAAGCGAGAGCCAACGCAGTCAAATCCCAATTTACACATTTGCTTATTACATCCCTCCAGTGTGTCTGCCAACAGAGAGACGACCTTCAAATTGAACTGCTAATCACCAAGAATTTTGTCAAGCAAGTGATTCAATGCTTTCGCAACCGCCTTGCTGGTACGCACCGTCGGTTCAGGGTAAGAAGCGCAAATCGGTCGAAACTATGGCTGCGCCGGACCCGGACAGCTCGTGTCCAAGCACCGGACGCGTGGTCCGGTCAGGTCCGGACGTTTGGACTTTCAGAAATATCCAGACTTCTGGACATACATGGTTCCGGGCGGTCCGGACCGGTAAGCAGGCCCGGAAATGTCCAAACCATTAAAAAAAATAAAAAATAAAAAAATATGAAAAACAATTGTGTTATGCAGAATAACAATGCAAATCATTTTTGCCTCAAACCCATGTCAGGATTCCTTACCAAACTTGATTTAAAAGTCAAAAACTTTAAAAACTTAGAAAAAGATTTTAAAAATAATTTAAATAAACGAATTATTAATAATTCATTACTTGGGTATCGTACAAGTAATAAATTATTATAGAGACAGAACATGTACGGACCCCCCAAGAAAACAAAAATCGGTCTGAAAAACCCCCAAAACATTTTTTGGGGCCCGACTCCTTAGTGAGGAAGGGTCTTGGACTTTTTTTTTTTTTTTTTTTTTTGCAGATCCAGACTTTCCAAACCGAACGTTTGGAGTCCGGACTGAATCCAAACCGTCTGGACGGGGGTCCGGACGTCTGGATCGTAGTCATAGTCAAAACCGATCAAGGTCCTTATACTTAGGCATCACATACATTTGTCCAATCGTACCCTTCTTATCCCACCGGGCAAACCCGGACAACCTTTCCTTCTCAAGATCACACTGCATGCCCTTCAATATATCTTCGATACCAGCAGTTCACCAAGCATACCCATGAGTCTAAAGAAACAAAGACATCATATCATCGAAATCCAATCTTGGATACATCACAAGTGTTTCACTTGGATTACGATCTAAGGGGAGTGGGCACCAATTCCTCGAATTTCGCAATTCAATTAAGCACAACGCGCTTGTCCAAGAAATCCTGACAATTGGATGGTACAGACTGCATGCAATGGTGAACCTTGTTCGAAAAACAAGCAACAACTTGCCCTTTACCATTGCTTCACTGCGAACAGGCACTTGAGATGTCTGATCACATGGTAGCCAAGTGATCGACGAGGTTTGTTTTAGGGATATTAATTGTGTTACACATTAGAACGGGGAACCCTTCTAACTCGCTCAAATGAAAGTGCACGAGACCTCGTACATGTGGGTATGACAATCCTACATAAGCGCAATGATATACAACAGAGCGAGCAAAACGCCTCTGATTGTCCATACAATGAGCAACACTCGAATTTTTTGTCTAAGTGATGTGAATCTTGCATCGTGCTCTTTATTTAATGCACCGTGGAAGAACCAACTCACCTAGTTTATTGTTAGCCCCGATCGTCGAATAACAGGAGAAAAACGTTTGAAAATACCGAAGGCAATCCATCTCTACCCAGTGTGTGGTGATATGTCAATGAGTGTATGACTATCATCATTTCTTGCATCCTTATATCTACTTCGAACATTGTTGCTCGTTGAAAGGTCATTTTCTTGTCCCCTTTAGACCACACCGAATTGTCAAATTCAGCAAGCAACTTCGCTTCTGGTTGTTGGCCCGCAATTGCAATCGCAAAGGTGGCCCAATCGAGCGTGTTTCTCGTACGTTATAACATAGGGGTTATGCAAGGTCGAACGCCTTAATTGGACCCGTATTCAAGCTAATGCTCTGAGGCTGATTTCCCAAGCGTGGCTCAACGTCGGTTGACGAGGACGGTTCATCTAACCACACGATACACCGCACTAAAATAAAACGAAGTTTCACACATAAATCATACCTATTTGTATCTGAGTCATAACCTTTTAATGACGATTTACCCGAATGATACTCGCGTGACTCTGCATAAATATCGCGGCGATGCAGGTTTTTTTATATCGACTAGGCATGCATGAATACGCAAGCAGTCGTAGTGATGACATACTATGCGGTACACATAATCATGTGACTCTCAATGTTTTTGAGGTTCGTTTTCAACACTCAAGTGTCGGTTGACACATGTCTTGAGATGTTAATTTATCTACGTTAGACAATTGCGAAGACGATTACGAGTTCTACCCTCTTTTGCACCCTGCGAAGATGAGTGGTAGGTGAACTTCGGTTCTTTGCGACAGTCAAACGCCTCTGACCCTGGAAATAGAGCTCCATCATCCGTGATGTAGAAACAGGTCAAGGGGTTTGACTTTGATAGCCGCCACAAACATTATTGTTCAACTATAAAAATTATAAGAAACAAAAGGTTAAAAAAATCCTCCTTTTCTCTTAATACAGATTTGTTAGATCATTACGCACATTCATGATAGACTACTTGAATACATAAAATCTAAATACAGCGGGGTATACGACAAAGGCGATCACTTCTCACAATTACAGTGTGACTTCCTTCAAAATATACATATGATCGCAGACAACGTCAAATCTGGACTTCAACTCACAAAAACATATTTGCAATCACATCAAGGATTCAACATCGGCAAACCACCCACTGCACGGGGTCAACTTCAAATACTTCATGCACTCATACCCTTTGCCTTATCAAAACGCAAACCCCAACTTTTGTCCAACCTTTTAAAATAAAACACTTAGTCATTTTTAAATGATCATTTAGTAAAAGTCTGGGTAAAAACTCAAAGAAACAATTCAACCCACAGGCTAAGGCCGTAGGTTGAGTAGCGAGAATGGATTAGAGTTGAGCCGAAAACCGACCTATTATAAAAAAAGAACAGAAGACGATCATCGTATGATCAGACTGAAAAAAGTCAAATCTTGAATCAGAATGATAATTTTTTTTTTTTAACACAACGCATGTCAATTCTGAAAACTAAACTTTTTAAGTGTATGGAGTTTAAACCTCCATATCACATCTCACTCAAATTTTTCTAAGACTAATTAAAATTTAAATATACCTTCAAATGAGTGCTAAACAAATAAGAAAACTTTCAGTAGCATCTTATTTAGATAGCGTGGATCGCCAAAACTTTTTCTATCAACATATAATTTAACTCCTCAAATAAAGAAACTTTCGGGAGCATCTTATTTAGATAGTGTGGATTGCTAAAACTTTTCATATCAATATGTAATTTAACTCCTAAGAACTAACAAAATTTTTTTTTTGTTTAACTTTCTAATTTAGTAAAAATTTGGGCGGCAACCCCCTTAGAAAAGTAGGCTTCTCCAATTTCTACTAAGTCAGATATAAAACTCGAACAAAATTTGAATTTTGTAAGGACAAAATTTGAATAACTCCTTTGATTTGCAAAAATTTTGGCAGCACTTCCCCTAAAAAAAATGCCTTCCTAGAATTTATACAAAGTCAAGTATAAGAAATAAACTTAACTCTAAAAATTCAGAAATTGAACTTTCTCCTATAGCTTCAGCACATGGTGATCATCTAAAGCTACCTATCAAAGTTGATACCCAGACTAGGTAGGATTTTCACTCTATCACATGCAAGTCTATACCACAATGGGTAATTACTCTCACAAAAAATTCCAAGTTGTTTTCACATAAGATAATTCATTGATCCTTCAGATGATTATTCCTTTACGCATCTTACATACTGCATGGTGCTAAACTGGTCAACTTACAAACAATGCCTAGTATGCCTTAGATTATACCGAAACAGGTTGCAGAAATATTTCTCTCTTCTTTGGGCATGTGACTTTACTATTCAGCTTAGAAACAATGCCTAGCTGTCTTAAACAATTTAAATATCCAAAGTTTAATAACTCTTTGACTTATCTTCAAAATATGGGTAGGGGACTGAGTCATTCAGCTTCGGAACTATGCTCAGCTTGCCCGATTTATTTTCAATTATACTATTGACTTTATCTCTCTTCTTAGTGATATGGCTTGAGTTGAACCATTCAACTTAAAAACAATGTTCAACTGCATGATCACATACAAACATAGATAAAGTATTTTCAATTATACTCTTTTGTACTTAGTGTGCGGCTTTGGGCTAAACCATTCAGCTAAGAAACAATGCTTAGCCCTTCATAAAAAATCCTCCCTCAAAATAAAACAAGAGATTGAACTATTCAGCTTATAAACAATGTCCAGTCTATCCTAAATCATACAAAAGCATGAAGTTGAACCATTAAACCCAACTTAAGTCAGAAACCCATGAAGAAATAGATAGACCAAACCATGCAGCTTAGAAAGAATGTTTAACCTAAAGAATCAAACAGGCAAACCCTCAAAAATAAATACAGCAACCATGAAATTCAACTTTGAAACAATGTCAGTCTTTCATAAAACAAGCAAAAACATAGTATTGGGTCATTCAACTTAGAAACAATGTTCAACTTTTGATTTATCGGATCAAACGAATGCAATACCACCTTCCTCCCACCTTCCTCTGATTCATCTCTTAATATGAAGTCAGTAAAAAAAAAGAACATTGAAATTTACGTATGCATTCCTTTCACTTAATCTGATTAAGGTATGAAAAAAAACAAAAATCATAAAGGAATACATGTATATCTCTCAGATAAACTAGAGAGATGTAATGGTAGGGGTATAATAGGTTTACACAGAGCAAACACTGCCAAACAGAAGTTATACCAGACAATTCTCTACCTCAAAAACCTCACTTAGATTTCGGCAGAGATCTTGCAATCGGTGCGATGAACCTCCCACAAAGGCCTTCAAGTTGACACGGATTACGGGTTGCAATCCCACATGCCGCCTTCAAGTTCCTCTTTGAACCAATAGATTAGACTGAGAGTAAGAAGGGCAAAGAAAAAAATCGTTTAGTCGCTCGGATTGAAGAAGGATGCACTCAGACTCGCGTGAGAGGGCCTTGAAACCTTTACGTGCCTGAGGCCCCCGCAATGGTGGTCAAATGTGCAGCAGAGTAGCCAAATTACGGCTCGAACGCAGCGTATCAGGACTCTGACGAGCCTCCAAGTCGCTATGGTGCCCCCCCCCTTTTTTGTAGACGTTTGATCACTCCGACTAGTGACAATGCCTCCTCCTCTGACCAAATAACCATTACACAACCTAGAATTAATGCATTTGAATAGAGCACACTCCTGTGCTCTATTCGGGGTGCCAGTAAAACCACAACAAGCTCGACTAAAGCTACGTGTACAACAAGCGTGTGCGTCAGGGAAGCACGAAATAAAGCTTTGTGGTTGCAGCATGCACTACAAAGTACGACGTTGACTGTCGTAAAACAACTTTGTACAATTAACCGCAAAAGCTTAGCGACCGCCGACAATAAATGTGCGGTGGCAGATACACGTCCGTAGCAACAGGGTACAATGATCACCACTAGCGCATACCCCACAGACTCAATAGCCAACAATATCCAGCAGACTCAGGGAGTCTCTTAGCAGCAGTGTTTTACGAAAGTCGCAGTTGTCCCATTGTTGTTGGCGACAACAACCAAGGCATATGCAGGTGTCGCCGCTGTGGACTACTGCCCAAACTAGGTAAGTGTGGAGCTTGATGCTGCACTTCCAACTTTTGATCTCCCTCACTGTCTTGTGTCAACCGGTCACTCGCTTCTGCGTGAGCGTGCGTCCCTCAAGGAAGTAATCCTCAGTGATGCGTCTAACTATGGTCGTGCGAACAACATCTGAGTTTTAATGATAATTATGGGCATCAACATCAGGATCATACCATCGAACAGCAACCAGATCCCGACGTCATTACGATTATCTTGAGCGGTTCTGATCACTACGCAAGTTAGCACCACCGCACCGCTTTGCTCCATTATTCACCAAACATGCGAAAAGAGAATGAGTCTTCTGCTCAGAACATGCAAAAATACATGCCTGCCTCAACACTCTTCTCGTGCGCATCATCAACCCTTTGTAGCGCAAGAAACATTCAATATCTTCAGAATCCGACTTCACTATCGGATTCGCTCTGGCCAGAACTATTGGATGCGAGTCTTTAACTGCGCGTTTTTGTTGAGTAACGGGCGGGAAACCCTTTTTTTCCCCTCGCCTCTTTCATGTTCATCGTCTCCGTCATCTGACTGGACTTCATTCCTCTTTCTACTTCCCTTTGTGGTCGTCACTCTCGTCTCCTCAATGTTAACGCAACGTCTGGTCTGATAGCGAATGATCCGAGAGTAAAAATTGAAGCTACACCAGGCATCGTTGTCGACCACATATCCTTTAGTATTCAACCTCCTGAAGCTGCGATTGCGAGCCAGTACTACGAACCAGCCCCCGTCGCTGACCAGATTCACACGAAAGCAGCACTTCGACATCCTCTATAAGGCTGATTGGGCCGCACACTCCCCCTTTCGTCCTTCCACTTGACTTCCTCCTTTACTACTCCCTCCTCAGTTCCCCACGTAGCACCCTATAAGAGGGAACTCAGACTTAAATTTGTATTCCAGTAGCTCAAGGGTATACCAACTGTGTTATGTCAGTCAATTTCATCACCAGTCCCGTAACTAGTGCCAGCCTATTACAGGGGTTGCCCCTCAAGACTACAATTCAGGGAGCAATGAAGCCCCTAAATTATTAGCCACGTACATGCAACCTATATGACCAAGGCTTCCTCTACAACTTGGGTACCACTTCAAGTTTTTAGTCGATGTCTCGAAGAACTATGCTCACGCGCGCACCTAAAAATACCAGCATCGGGCTGCCCAGTTCAAAGAAATTCATAATGTCAGTACTCCTTTCATATGCTTTCAGTGGGGTTCATACCGATGTTTGCATTTCAATAGCTCGCGCGTATACCAACTGAGCTGGGCCAACAGCCTCAGTGTTGGTCCCGAAATCAGCATCGGCACCAGCCCCAACAACATGGTCACTCCCAGTTCTCACGGCAGAACATGGTAGGCAGAAGGTGCACAACAGGCGCCCCAGTCACTCGATTCTCCACCGCCTCGTGGCCTAAACACCCACGACTCACAAAACGTTGACCTCCTCGGTCCGTGTTTTCATGTCAGCATGATAGAGGAATTTCGCCAGCATTCCGAACACGTAGGAACCATGATGGGCCCACCAAAATAGACACATGCTCAAGGTCCTAGATTGTCGTCATAGCCATCCCTCGGGGCTTCAAATGCTCTCGGCTATGGACGTTGGCCGCAACATCCCATGCTGGCGGCACCCCATGTCCAACAAGGAGGGCGACACCCTTAGGATATCATTATAAGCCGGCTGGTCTTAGGTTGTTCGGAATTATTTTTATTATGGTGACCGATTGCATCTAGATTTGTACGGCGAGGGCTTGGTCAGGCTCACGGCCGCCGTCCGCACCACTCGTCACGCCCAAAACCACGCCGTCATATGGACAATCAAAATGCCTTACCTCGCCTCGTGCTTCACGACTCAGATGCAATTGAAAAAAATAGTCACCTCTAATAAATCCGCGGCACGGGCGGTCGGATCTGACACCGGTCATAGTAATGTCGTCTCCGTGTGTGCGCACGTCCGTTAAAGATACCAGAATTATAAAAAAAAATCACTTATTGGTCTTTTTGGAGATCCAAGACCAGCATGAGGTAGTCGTCACGCTTGGCTACATATGTGGGCAATGGGTCTACAAAATCCACAATTTTGAATTGTTGCCTGAAATCATGTATAAGCACAGTTTGCACTTCTATTGGGATATGGCGCAATTCAACCAAATAGAAATCCCCCCGCATGTGTTGTTTCCTTCGTTCTTCCGGTCCTATTTTTTTTTTTTTTTTTTTTTTTTTATTTTTTTTTTTTTTTTTTTTTTTTTTTTAATATACTCCAATCTATTCGTGGGGAGCAGCTCGTGTTGGAAACTGGGTCCAACGTCCCTTACGCTGAAAGAGTCAGGATATGCAGGAGAATGTCAGAAAAATGATTGAGAATGACGCCCGTCAGCGTTGATTGCTCTGTTTCCAAAGGATTGACTGTGCAGGTTGTTGGGAACAGGAATACACCTCGTTGCCCTGAACCAGGCGCGTGATGTCTATTGTTGAGAAACTAGTTTTCCCCTCTCCCAACTATCTTTTACCAACTACAGAAAAACAACTTTACCCCCTCATCCCTCATCCCACATAATCACCTTTACTTCCTCTCTTTCCTTCTCCAACTGCACACTGCTAGTCGGACTCTTCCGCACCGTCAGGGTCTCCATTCGCTCACCACCAACCTTATTTTGGGGGTCATCAAAGGGTTGGTGGTTGTCTTATTGTCCTAAAAACCTTGCGTCCTCCAGATGTGATCTTCACCCAGAAAAGTCATCCGTCCTAATTACCATACCATGCATTATCGACTATTGTCAGGGTATTTGGGGGGAAGGGGTATGGGAAGTCTTGTGGGGAGCTGAAGGGTTCTGTCAAGTCCAAAACTGTCCAGTTGTTAAAGACTAACTTATAATCTCCGTGTAGTGTCCCTTTATTTCCTTTGTCTGTTTCTAACTCATTTTCTCTGTTCTTTCCCTCTCATTTTATCGATGTCATCCATCCTCCTTCTTCATTACTCAGCCATTCTCTGTTGTAGGCGTCGATTTTCTTTTGTATTTCTAAGGTATCATTCAGGGTGACCAACTTGCCTTCTAGCTCCTGCCATCTTGACAGCAGTTTTGTTTGTATTTGTGATTTTATTTGCTCTATTGCTTCCAACCCTTCCACCTTTGATTTGTCTATGGTCAGTGCACATCTTTTCCACCACAGTGTCCATAGTATGGTTGGTCTGCCCAGCTGAAACATATTGGATCTGAATTCACTTTACTGGCCTTGGGGCCAATGCCCTGTGACTATCGCTTTCCATTCCCGGGGCCAGTCCTCGTCTCGTACTATTTTCTTCCATATTCGGTCCCACCATCGCCATGTGAGGACTGCTCCTGGACATTGCATGAATGTGTTCTATGGTTTCTGGTATCTTCCTGTTGGAGAAGTTTTGTAGACAACTAGGACACCAAGGGGATGCCCACCCCTTCTGTTCTAAACTAGTGTAATCTATCAGTTAGTTTTGGGTGGGAAGACATCTGTGCACGATCTGCCATTGTAGAGATGTGATCTTCGCCGACTTCCTTTTTGTCTCCTGAAACCACTTGATTGGTTTAAGTAGATCTCTTGATATGTCAAAATGTTTTGCCCATCTATCATTGATGCTGTCTACCAATTTTTTTTTTTGACGAAGCATTCGATAGGCGGATTTGACCGAGAGTCTGTGCAAGAGCAGGGTTTTCTTAGGCCCCTTAGGAGGGCTTTTCATGGGGTTCATCCCCAGTTTTGTGGGTCGAAGGGTAACCTGGCAATCGTGGTTTCCATTCGGTATGCTAGTCTCTCTTGTCCATTTTCGAGCACCCTAATTCCGAATATCTTGTTTCTGTCAACCCATTGGAATGGGTCGTGGTTGCCCTCCAACCGATTTCGTCCCCTCACCACATAAAGTTCGATAAGTGCATCCTCCTGGCGAAGTTCGTGAATCAGACCAACCCAACCGTTTCTTTCAACCATTGCAACCTAGTCCCCCTCCTGCAGTTTAGGTCCCTTCTTGAGTATACAATACCAGTCCAGCGGAACTGAGAAGATCAGATCCTCCAGACAGTCCTCCCTCGCACGGACATACTTAAGCTGGTTTTTAAGTTGTTCCACCGTTTTCCAAGTTTGTTCTTGTGTATCCCACAAATCCCCAACTCTGATAATCCCGTTTCGCACCCAGTTTTTCTAGGGGGCTGTCGTGCTGTGTAGAACCTGGCCCCTCGTGCCAGTGATCCACCTGCTGCCAAATAGGGGTTGTCTGTATACCTCTTCCCATCTCTCTGGAGGCCGTTTATCTGGCAGGGGCAATCTCCTCCAATTTCTTATGAGGTCTGCCAGAACGAGTCTTGGATTCTAGTTGTTCTACCTTTAGATTGTGGGAGAGCCCAATATCTATCTTCTAACCACAACAGAGGGTCAATAGACAAGGGTGCTCGTGGAGCTAATCTTGATTTCCTCCAGTGCCAGCGCACTCCAAGGAGATTGTGGTTCTATTATGAGTTTTTGAATCCAGTTTAGACTTAGTGTTGTTGTTTGTGTGGTTGGGTCAATGATGCCTAACCCTCCTTGGGACTTGGGCTGAATGACCGAGTCCCAGGCCACTTGACTGATTGCGGCTGTGGATTCGTGATCTCCTCTCCATAGGAAGGTGGCCACCTGTCTTCGCAGCGTTTTTTGTGCTTCTTTACTCAGCGGCCAAATTAGTGATTTGTACCAAAGAGCAGCTAACACCATATTATCTATTATCAGAGTTCGACTAAACAGTGATGTGTGCTTCCCTTTCCATGCCGTCATTTTCTGTATGGTCGGACCTGTGATCCATTTGTCATTTGGGCAGCCTTTTGCTATCATTCGGACCCCTAGGATTCTGACGGATGCGTTGTCGGGCGCACAATCGGTCCGGCACCGCACGGGGGCAGCGCGGGACCCTCCCGGCCGCGTCACGCAGGAGTTGGTTTTTACA